>VZRL01001273.1:499118-513807 GCA_013397895.1 Origma solitaria | reverse complement strand
GTGCCGGCGCTCAGCTGCGGGCCCAAGGCTGGGCGGTGACGCGGCCCCGCCGAGAGCGCGGCGGACCCGGGCCCGGGCCCGGAGCCGTGTGGTGGGGTCGGTGGGCAGGGCCCTGGCAGCCCCAGCCGCGGCCTGGCCGCTCGTCTTGGGGCCGGCTGTGCTTGAGCTCCTGGATGTTCAGCCTGTGTCCTGCGGCAGCTGCTGTGTGACCGCAGGAAGTCGGAATAGACTCGGGAACCGAGCGTTTTGGTTTAAGAACCTGTGTGAGCATAACCTTACGAACAAAATAAAGGTGCCTGTTCCGGCACCGTGTGCAGTCCAAAGTTTTTTGACTGTCTTCTGTGTGTTACAGGTGAAATGGTTTTCATATGCTGAACCCCAGCTTGGATTGCCTTATTGCTGCCCTTGAGAACTTTGTAAAAAGCAGGAAGTCAAGATGAAGAGCAGGGTGACACAAGTAAATGTAAGTGTTCTTAAACCTAAATTGTAGGATTTGATCACTCCTGTGTTACTGGTAATTAGGTTGTAGTTGATACTACATTAAATAAAACTTCCTGAATGTAAAGCAAGTAATATCAGGAACTGATAGTACCTGTTTACAAGGTAAATACTACTAGGAGTCAGTAAATTGCAGCTATTTCTAGCTCCCGTTGTCCTAACAATGAAAGTCCTGAATATTATTAGCATATAATGATTCAGTAAGTGGTCAAAACTGACTGAATGATGATGCCTCAACAGCAAATGTAAGCATGTAGAGGAATGGAGAAAGATTTTGAAAAATTTAACAACAATCTTATATGAAAAGAAAGACAATAAAGCAGTTATTTGTCAACTGTATGTCATACTATGCATGTTAAAGCTTTTCCTTTTAAAAGCTAGGTGGCCCATTTGTGAATGGATGGGAGTGATTTTTTTTAGGAGTGCAAGAAGAAAAAATTTAAAAACATTGTGTTTGTAAAGTACGCCATATTTGGGACACATTAGCAGAGCAATACCGTTATGATACACTACCTCAAATCTGGTATTTCTCTGCCTGTTTTTCCAGAATTGGACCCTGCATAGGCTTCTTCACTCTTTTAGATCCAACTTTTCTGACTGAAGTGGCTTTTGATAGGGATGCTTGACGGGAAGTTTAATACCTTCTCCTATTTGCCAATCTGGTAGTGCTCCCTCATCTGTCAAAATAAGCCCTTTAGCAGAAGCACACTGTTCTGACACTTTCAGTTAACCATTTTGATCAAAATGGACAAGGAGCGGGACTAACTTGTGGCAGAAAACCTGGTCACAAAGAGCTGAGGGTGACAAGTTCTTCAGCAAACATAGCTGCTTTTGCAAGGAGATGTGATAAATGGCAAACACAGAAACAGCCATAGCACTATTTTAGTTCTGTGAACACTTGTCTTTTTGGTTCTGCTTGGGTAAAGACCGATGATATAGAACCCATGAGAATGGATCATCTTAAACAGACCCACTGCCTTCTTCCTATCTGCTAGATAGGATTTAAATACAGTAACTGTTCTGTGTTATTCAAAGATTTTTGTTACCACTTCCTTGGAAGCTTAGGATATAGACTGGCATAATATGACTGGACTGGGGAAAAAAGCCAAGTTAAGGACTTTTCTTACCCTTGAATGAATTCAGTGATCTGCTGTGTAGTGGAATGAGTATTGCAAGGGGAAGAAAACCTTGGTGAATATGTGAATTTCTTGTACTGTCTTTGCCATCAAAGATAATGTGGCTCAAAAATTAACCTGTCAGATGGGCGTAGCTTTTATAGGGATGCAGGCTCCCAGTAAACGATGCAATGCACTTAATTAGTATCATCTTGATGCAGGCAAGATAATACTGGGTGTAATTTTAATACAGTGTTTGTAGTGCACCATAGGAGCCGCAGTATTGTAGGATATGTTATAGTGGCCTCAAAAATACAATTATTTATTTGCATATATACACACACCCCCAATTAAGTTTTTGGAGATAGCAGTCTGCCCTGATCTTTATGGAGGAGGTGTCATTATATTCTAGTCGCCAAGAGTTTTAACTGGTTCTTTGATGGGCCAAGAGCTGGTGTGCCAGCATGTTGGTGCAGAGGGTGCCACGTCAACAAACAAGGTGAGTATTGCTGCAGGGAGTTCCATCAAAGTGCATAAGGAAATACTTGTGATGAGTTTCTGCATCAAGTGAGGTGTTTCCTATTTCACAGATAATCACTGTGGGACAACATGAGTTTGTGGTGCTGAAAAATTCATAAAGAATATTGTAAAGGAAGATAGGACCCTTGCAATGAAAGTACTGAGGTTACAAAACTCTACTGAAGTAGTTTAGAAATATCTTAATGAATATCTCTTTACGTTTGTTGTAGATGTTGCCACATTTGGATTTTCGTATGACTCTATTCTTCTATATGTTGTGGTTCAGGCTGTGGAATTTGATGTGAATTATTGAAATGTGTATCACTTCAACAATCCTACAAATGTGCCAAGCAGATCAGTGCAGCTTAGGTGTTTATAATGTGTGCAGCTAGGGATGACTCGTGAGATATTAAGGTGTGGTTAGTAAAAAGGGGGAACATAAGGAAAAATTACTCAATAAAGGGGATTTCTAGGAGAGAGCAAAGGCACTCTTCAAACAAGAAGTGGTGGAATTCTGTTCATGGTGTTACATGTGATGCAACAAAGTAAAATGGCCTCTGAAAGAAGGAAGCAGGAAAGGCAGACCAGTGGTCCATTTCCTTTAGTCTCCAGCAGTAATTGACAGCAGATGCCTTGCAAAGTGTAGGAATAGGGCAACTATAAAAGTACTTGCCCACATACACTCCCACTCTCTACCTGTTTTCAGCCTCCTGAGCCAGATGAATTTTTTTGGTCACCCATGCAGATTTTTCTTCAGTGTTTGTTCAGCACCTTGAATCTGAGTAGTGTGCATTTGGCATCTGCAGCATCCCGTAGCAGGGAGTCCTGCTGCTTAACTCCTTGTTCCTAGAGAGCCAGGAACCTCTCCTTGTCATACGTGACTGCCATTAGCTTTATTTGATGGCCCTCCTGGTAAAGGAGTTGGCACTGAAGGCATGGTATGCTTTGATCTGAAGATAGGTGCTCACAGTCATGTTGGGGCTTGATTTTTTTTCTTTCTCTTTCCTTAAAGCATGGTTCCAGTCATGAAAGGAAGGAAAACTACAGTTCCAGTCATGAAAGGAAGGAAAACTACAGTTCCCGGCATGAAAGCTTGTCTCCAGAGGACAGGTAGAACGAGTGATTTTTATAGCTTTCAATTCTGTATATGTGCCTCACACAGTGAGTTAGAGAAGTTTAAAAAAATCAGCAGGTTATGTTTCTTTTTATATATTACCATAACTAAGCAATAAAAAGCAAGGGTAGATTCAATAAAATACTTGCATGTCAATGTAACAGTAATTAAATGGATTTGTTACTAAAACTTAACATATAGTTGAATTATCATGAGACTTGAAAATGGAAATTGCATGGCAGCTTTTTGCTTGAGGTCCCATATTGCTGATACCGCAATTATCAATCACTTTAGGGCAAGATTGCATCGCGCTGCACCGGCAAGAGTAGGTAGAAGCAAATGAATACATGTGCTCCAAGGAACACATGCTGCTGAATTTACCTTTGATATTTGATGTTATTACTGTTAAGAATTTAATTTTAAATTCTAGGAGTTTTCTTTTACAGTGCTTCTTTGATTTTTGATAATTTTTTCCTGATGACAAATTTTTGTAAAATTAGACCCTTTTATTGGAGCGACACATACTTGGCAACTCATGTTGCAGAATTGGAACACTTCTGCATTGTAATGTTATATTGCCAGTAAATATTAATATCATTGCTTTTCTCAGCCTCTTACTAAGAATTTTTGTGTCTTGGGTTGCGAATAGGGATATGGAGCGTGATAGGTCTCGGTCTCCATCTCCCAGGAAGAGAAGATACTCTGATGACAGCAGATATGATGAGGAATATTCAAGGCGGGAATACTATGATGACAGAACAGATGGAAGGTATGAAGCCCTTTCTTAATCAGTAACAAAATACTTACTTTAAAGAACAAAATGTGAAAACTTTTCACTTACACTTGGATGTTTAGTGGGTGCTTTTTTTCTTTTTAGAAGGACGGAAAGGGGGAGAGATAGACACTATGAGAGATGGGAGGACAGGGACTATGATCGAAGGAAGCAGAGAAGATACTCATCACCCGACCGTAGGAGTCCAGACAGGTCAACAGGCCAGAGCTCACTTGCTCATGATGAGACCACTTCAAAGAAGAAGAAAGAAGAAGTGGATCCAATCCTCACTCGCACAGGTGGTGCATATATTCCACCTGCCAAGCTCAGGATGATGCAAGAGCAAATCACTGATAAAAATAGGTGAGTTCAAAGTTACATATTAGTTTTTTTTCTGCAAGCAAAACTCGGTGTTTAGAGAATGTTGGGGAAAATGGGATCCATTTTAAGGGCTGTGGTCATTGTTTTGAAGGTGTATTTTTATCAGAAGAGGGATAAGAGAATGAGATTAAAACTGGACTTGCTTCTGCTGCAAAGTGTAAATGGTAAAATAAAGTAGGATACAGAATGTAGCTAGGAATTTTTTGGAACATCTTAGAAAACAGAACATACTGGCTTTTACCACTTTGGTTCATCAAGTAGGTTCAGTGATTTTTTTGGGGTTGAATGTATAATTGTGAAAAAATCTTCACGTTTATGTCGTGAATATTTTTTTATCTATTTCACTGATTAAATGAAAATGTTAATGTATGCTATATATTAAAAAAAACTTAGTGCAACTTCAAATTTATTCATTAATAATTTATGATACTTTTTTAATAGCTTAGCATATCAAAGGATGAGTTGGGAAGCCTTGAAGAAGTCGATCAATGGTCTTGTCAATAAAGTGAACGTTTCTAATATAGAAAACATCATTCATGAGCTCCTTCAGGAAAATATTGTTCGGGGAAGGTAAGTCTTAGTATTTTAAAATAATTCTTTTGCTTTTCTGGTAACATGTGCATTGTTCATGTGTGTGCTGTGTGTAGTGTATGGGTGAGAGTCAGATTTTAGATCCCTTACTTGGGAAAGGGATTGTACACTTGGTGGAATAAAAGAGCGCAACTAATGGTGTATATTTCCTTTTCTTAAGGTTTTCCCAATGTATTTTGGTTAAATGACTTGTAATTTACAGTTGCCACTGTCTGTTTTTGTAGTGCTGGTTTTCTTTTTCTGGGACAAATAGTATTTGTAGCCAGTATTTAGCAAAACAAGTTTTACTGCAGTTTCCTGTTTGTGTTGTTGATTGATGTAATGAAGAGAAAAAAACATTATGCTATTGGAGCTTGGTAGATCCAGAAATAATTCTGTTACATTTCAAGCAGATAGTAACACTTTTTCTGTCACAAATTAATCACTGTTATTTGGGGATTAATGCATTACTCTTCATGTGTTATACCTAATGGGAATATCAGAAATCATGCAACTAGCATAAAAATAAGAGAATTAAGTAAATTAAATGAAATATAGAGAGCAAGCAAGTAGCTCCTGAATGTGATTTCTCTTAAAAGTAATAATGAAGTTTCAGGCTTTTGTAGGGCTGCTTTCTACTTGCCTGTGTTTCACATCCCCAGAATTTAATTTTCATACTAGCAGTAGCATTTTAGTTTAAAAAAGAGCGTATTGAATGTTTTAGAATACACTTGTCTGTGGATGTTTTTGTGTGTGGTTTGTAAATGTCAAAATAATGTAGACGGGAAATTACATCATTTCCCTCCTTCATACAGTTCGTTCTGTAGTTCCAAACTTGCAGAAAGGTGCATATAAAAGTAATGACACGAAGTTTTACCTGACTGGCAAGTCCTTTCCTGAGGTTTTAAGTAGAGCATAAATAAGAAATGAAACAGACCAGTTTTAGTTTGTAAACAAGAAATTTCAACATGGGTATGTTCTGTTTCTGTGCACTAGTATGAAATGAGTTCTATTCCATTTGTCAATGCCAAAGTAATTAGAAGCAGGGTCCCTATGCCCTTAGTGTCTGGTACTCTATAGGAAGGGTTTTTTTCAGGCTTTCAATAGACCACAGGATTTGGATATCAGTGTGTACTATGAAGATTTGCATTTGGAGGTTTTTGGTGTTTTTATCCTCATGCACTTTTAATGGAGTAGAACTGCAAAAGTAAAATTCCGCGTGCTTCTAAGCATAACAAAAAGCAAAATTGAGAGGAGGGGAAGCAAGTCTCACATTCTTTTCAGTCTTGATAATAAATGTGAGAAGATTGCAGGAATAATGAAAGAACTGTTATCTCATGAGCTCTTTGTTTGCATTCATTTAGGCTCTAAGAAGTATTTTATGATCAGACTAAGCTCAGGTTTAAAAAGGGATAATTGCAGGATAGAAGACGACTTTTTGCATGCTTAGCATTTTTAAGTGTAGTCCTAATATGAACAATATTTAATGAAAGTTAAGGTAGCAGTTTAAGAACTTCAATTCAGACAGATTTGTACAGTGCATTTTGCAAAACTCCATTTGTGGCATGATAAACAGTGGTTTGAAAATAATCATCTGGTTTCTTCCAGCTATTCCAACTGCACAATACTATTTTATATGGTAAGTACTGAATAAAAACTTTATACGCCTTATTACCAGAAAAGTCTTTAAAGCTTACATATTTTTACAGGGGATTGCTGTCTAGATCCATTTTGCAAGCTCAGAGTGCCTCTCCGATTTTTACTCATGTTTATGCAGCTCTTGTGGCAATTATCAATTCAAAATTTCCAAATATTGGTGAATTGATCCTCAAGAGGTTGATACTGAATTTTCGCAAAGGATACCGCAGAAATGACAAGGTATGTAAACTGTAAAGAAGCAAAGTGCTGAAACTTGGAGTTCTGCTGTGTACTTTTGTGTCAAGTGTGTTCAAAGGTACACAGCCCAGACCTGGGTCGAGACCAGTCTATGGGACATTTAGTAGTGTTAGAGTATCATGAAAGTTTGACAACCTATTCTGGATTCATACTGTGATAGTTTGGGGCTTTTTTGTTTTGGGCAGGGGTGTTTAATTCTATTTTTTTTATTTTTGAAAGTGTACAGTCCTAATTATGAATAACTACCAATGTCCCAAAATAGTTTCATTACTAATTTGATTGTGAGATACACAAATTTGTAGTATATCTGAGTTAAAAATTTTTTCTTCCATATGTTAAGACTTCCTGTTGTATTTCTTTTGCAGCAACTCTGTCTAACATCTTCAAAATTTGTTGCACATTTGATGAATCAGAATGTGGTATGTTACTTTGTTTCTACTCAATCCAAGCCCTATATGGCTCATTTTTAGTTTTAAGACAGCTGTATCCTAAGTGCAGGTGCTCTCTCTGTTCTGAAGGTTGCTGAAAACCTGACTGTGGTGACTGCTTTGAGTTGTTAGGATCTCTTTAGAAGAGGTACTGCTGATTGCTTATGCAGTTATCATCACTTATCATTACACTATGCTCCAGAGCTTCCCCAGATTTCATATGTGTGTTTGGGCTAGTATTCAGGCATGTTGTGATGCAAAGCAAGGATCATTTGAGGCTCTGTCTCACAGATCTTAAACTGAGTTTTCTTGCAACATGTATGTAAACAGAACTAGACTCAGTTGCATCTAAATCAAATTTATATCCGGCTCTTGGTGCCACTTGTTTATGTGTCAGAAATCAGGATGCTTCAATTAAAATAATGGCAAGGCAGTGTTTCAGGAATGTACTGGGAATATTCAGCATTTTGGTAAAGAGGAAACTGACCTGAGATGTGCTATTTGCTTATATGCCTGATCCTGGAAGCTCTGATTAATTATGGATACAATGCCCTTAGAACTAGGTTCTGTAATGCAAGTGCTGGTTTATTTGCTTCTTGGAAATGCATTCTATTTTTATCTTAATGGCAAAATATTTTTCGTAGCTTGCTTGCTCGCTTCAATAACGTGGTCACATTCACTACAAAATTGGTGTAAATACTGGTGGTAGAACTGGATTTGAAATTGTGTCTTCCTCTTATTCAGCTTTGCCCCACTACTGCTGCCTTGTGTGTGTGATTAAACTACTGTGTTGTGGCGTCTTCGAAGGTTGGACAGGTCTGTCCAGTAAATCACTGTGATGACAGTGTAACATTGTGCATTCTAATTCTTTGCTGATATTCTTTCCACAGGCTCATGAGGTTTTATGTTTGGAAATGCTCACTTTGCTTCTTGAAAGGCCTACTGATGACAGTATTGAAGTAGCAATTGGATTTATTAAAGAGAGTGGGCTCAAATTAACAGAAGTTTCTCCTAGAGGTATTAATGGTAAGTACAGTTAGCCAAAACCTATCTTGACATTTGTATTTGTGAATGCTTTTCATGTTTATCTTTTTTCTTTCCCAAAGCAATCTTTGATCGCCTTCGACACATTCTGCATGAATCTAAAATCGATATGCGTGTTCAGTACATGATAGAAGTCATGTTTGCTGTACGGAAGGATGGCTTCAAGGACCATCCAATCATTCCAGAGGGACTGGATCTAGTGGAAGAGGAGGATCAGTTTACTCATATGTTGCCATTGGAAGATGACTACAATCCAGAGGATGTTCTTAGTAAGTTAGAAAAGGAAGATAATTCCTTAATTGCATTCCCTAAGAAAATAAATTCATGATTAAATATTCAAAGTTTTCTTTAATTTGTGGTTTAAATAAAGATTCTCTTTTATTCTAAAGATGTTTTCAAGATGGATCCAAACTTTCTGGAAAATGAGGAGAAATACAAAACGCTGAAGAAAGGTAGGGATATTTGTGTGTATACGCAACAATTACCTGTGGCATTTGCTTATTCAGCTGTTGCTGCCAACATTTATTTAACAGTGGGTGATATTTCTGTCCTGTATGACTCTCTTTCAGTCTATAGACCTTTCCTTTGTGTTCTGCTACTCAGTGTTGTTTCTACAGCTATGTTTTTATTCGCTTATAACATACCTAGTTTTTTGCCTCTTCCATATTCTCCACCCGAAATGTCCTTTCACTCTTCAGGTGTTGGATCAAGGAGTTTTTTGTAATGGAAGTACTGTGGTCTATATTCCTTTAATCTGGGATGCTGCTCTTTCAGAAATTCTTGATGAAGGTGACACTGAATCTGAAGGAAATCAAGAAGCTGGAAGTAGTGAGGAAGATGAAGAAGATGATGAAGAAGAGGATGAAGATGGTAAGTGTGTGACTGGCACCTTACGAGTGCCAGTCGTGAGTGATTGTAGATTAAAAAGGAAAGAAAGGCTTAACTTCTTAGATGTTTTACAAAACTAAGATGTTCAAATGTTAAGGAATGTTTTCTTCTTCAATTATTCTAAGATCTATCTGTTTACTAGCACACAGTATAGAAGTCTGAAAGGAAGCATTCAGCACATGCAGGAAAGGAAAAGTAACTTTGCCAGATTATTCTTGGCCATATCAATTTCCTTTGAGAAAAGCCTTGCCAACATAAGATATGAAAAAGAGCAAAATGAAAACACTTGCTTAACCTTTCTAGTACTCTATCATATTTTTAAGTTACTTTCAAAATTAGAATGGATTTTCTTACAACTGTATCTGCATCATCTGTATTTCAGTTCAGTACAGCCCTCTTTCTCAATCTTTAGTGGAGACAATGCTTACTCATTTTCAAAGAACGTATTCAATTCCCAGGAAAAAATGTTGATGGATAAGCATAACTGAAATTTTTGTGCAGACTGCATGAGTAATTGAAAAGCCAGTGAAGTATTGTTCTTGTAGAATACCAGGACTGGATTTCCTTTTTAGCTTGGTGGAGTATTTCATGGAAGAGCAGAGCTTCCAGGCTGATGAAAAGTTTAAGCATTCACATAATTTTTCATTACTCATGCTTTTACCAAACTTCAAAAGACTGAAGGAATAGTGAATATTTTACAAATTACTGTTCCCAGAATGGTTTGGTTCAGAACGGATTTTTCTGTGTTTGCTCCAAGACTTTGAAGATTGCTTTACTGTAGATCCCGCATGTAACAGAAACTAAGAATTACCTGTTAAAATGAGAGATGCCAGGTAAAGAATTGTATAGCTAAGTTATGCGGAAAATACGTTACTAATAAGGTTGACAAGAAATGTTAAACCTAGAGGTTGCAGTGACTAAGAAACATTAAATATCTCTAAAAGAATTACCCTTTTAAAATTGTATCTCTAAATATTTGTTACAGATGAAGCAAATACTGTTTTTTATATTTTCTTCCTTATCTGTAAAATTAAACATAAAAAATACATAAACCAGCAAACAGTCCTAAGTACTTCTAGAAAAACAGCATGCTACAGACTTAGTAAATGGCAAATAGAGCTGTCCTGAGAAATTACTACATGTGTCTTGCTTCATGTTTTGCTCTTTACAAACCCATGTTTTTCTTTTCCAGGTCAGAAAGTTACTGTCCATGACAAAACAGAAATTAACCTGGTCTCCTTCCGTCGTACTATTTATCTTGCTATTC
The DNA here is from genome assembly GCA_013397895.1 of Origma solitaria. Taxonomy (NCBI): domain Eukaryota; kingdom Metazoa; phylum Chordata; class Aves; order Passeriformes; family Acanthizidae; genus Origma; species Origma solitaria. The sequence continues at coordinate 503,315 of VZRL01001273.1, read as the reverse complement.
AGTCAAGGTAAATATAATGTAAATTATACACCTAGCAGTGTAGTTCTTTTGAAATTGGTGAACTGTAGTTCTCTTTCTTTTAAAATTCTTAATGTGCAATTTTTTTTTAAAGTAGTGAAGTTTTCTTTATGGAGCCTGGCCTGATTGTGTAAAGCAGACTGCTTTCCAAATTCTCATTCTAAGATGAATCTTGTTTGTTCCAAAATGTTTGGGTAGTGGACTGGGACTATTGCTGTAGTCAGAATTTTCTGAGTGAACAGAAGTCAGTGATCTTCAGATTTTACAGCATCTTGAGAATTCATGAAAAAAATTTGAGACACGCTTAGAAATTTTGTAGTTTATCTCCAGTTCTGAGGTGAAGGAATTCTGCAGTGTGGTTCTCCTTAGGTCTGCTGCCATGTGCATTGTTTGGAAAATAAGTATGCAGATACCAGCCCTGGAGTACAGTCTATTTGTGGTCATCTTCAGAATGAGCTCCCCTTGCAGTATGTGGCACAAATAATCCAGACCTGGTGGATGTAGCTCCTCTGTCACCAGGGTGAGAGGAGGAATTGATCCCTTGCAACCCATAATGCTCTGCAGGTCTGGTCCTGCATGAGGAATGCAATGATACAGTTGTGGTGTTGATCATCAGACATATGAATTAATACCATACAGAGGGGTAGGAAAGGCTCTCACATTTTTCAAAGTTACTGTTAAATGCTTTCTTGCCAGACTGGAATTTGTTCATCTTACACTTGGGTGGGAGGATGTACCCAGTGGTAGTTAAAGGCTTTCAGAACAGGAGTGCAAAGAGGAGTCTGTGGTATATATTGCTTTTGGAGCTTGCATGAAGTGCTTGCATTTCAGCGTGTTTCAAAATGTGCAAAACTAGCTCCAACTTTTCTGTTTTGTTCAGTTTTGTAAGATGATGCAATGACTTGAGTCATCTTGTTTTCAGATTTTCCGCAAATGTAATCACTTTCGATTAATTTCCAGATGGAAACTCACAAAATACAAAATATTTATTCAAAAACCCCACAACAACAATAAAATATCAGCAAGATACTTTACTTTGAAACAGTTGAGATTTCAGCACCAACAACCAACTTTAATATAATTCTGGGATGTTTTTAGCTTTGTGTATATTGCAGAGATAATAAGTATTTTTTCCATTCAGCTTAGACTTTGAAGAATGTGCTCACAAACTGCTGAAGATGGACTTTCCTGAAAGTCAGACTGTAAGCCTTTATTCTTACTCTTTTTGTTACTAACATTATTGTGATACAGTACTATGGTAGTATCTAAAAACCTTACTCATGTTCCTAGTTTGTATAAAGAGAAGAATGAGAGTTGTTGTTCCTCAAAATTAATTTCACAACCTTTAGAGCAAATAGACTGGCATGTATTTCATAAGCAGTTTGTCTTAATGCATGTACTCCTTTCTGTCAAGCAACACCAACACTTGCTCATAGTTCAAAAAGGTCTGTTGTTTGCACTGGGCAAACTTTTATCCTATGACAAGAATAGGGTAGTATGGCAGTCCTTCTCAGAGTTCTGTCTCTGAAAGTACTCAGGGTTGAAGATAATATTTGCAGGCAGATGTAGACTTTATCAGTGGTGCTTGAAATTTAGCACAGTGCTAAGAGTGTGTTGTTTTGGTGCTTTCACAGTCAGTCTTTGAATAAACAGCGTATTGAATTAAAGCAGTTTTGAGTATGATTGCTTTGCTGTAATTTTGGAGAACATAAGATTAAAGCTGTTTTGTCCTCAGACTTTGTAAGACCAATGCAATTGCTATGTTTTCAAGTAATGGCAATTGTTCTTCATCCAGTACTTGTGTTCAATATTGGTAGAATGTTAAATACCCATCTAATTTTCCAAGCAGCTTTTCAGTCAGCTGTAAGCTGTCATCGTGGGAGTTGCACATGGGGTTAGATCTTAACTTCTTGTGGCTTTAATTATCAGTTTTACTTGAAACTGTAATACTGACTAGTAAGGGGAGATCTGGCCTACAGTTAGGTGTTCTTTGACAACTTGTTTGCCTATTATTTTTTCAAATCTTGTTCTATTTTTTTCCTAAGCAATATACATGGAAATAATCTAGAAATTGAGATTGTGTATTTGTTAATCTAGTTCTCTAGTTCTGTGCATGAAATGCAGTATTGAGCATGCACAGGATTATAATTCTCAGTGAAGCATACATAACCTGATGAATTCTAAAGAGAAAAAAAAATCTTGTTTCCCAGCAAATCAATTCAGCTATAAAGAATAGAGCAATGATCTAGAATATATGTGCTAGACCATACAACAGAGTTGTAATGCATAACAGTACTTACTTCTTGGATAACTGCACAGAGAACTACTTAAGTCTTGGGATTTAATACTATAGCAGTCTCTGTCAACTCCTAACTTCTGTGGGCAAAATCTGCTCAGAAAAAATAAATTTCATAAGGGAAGGAAAAAAACCCCAACAATAGCATCAACCCATATTTCAGTACTGGTTATAGGAATTACTACAATTCGAGGTTCAAAAATTGTAAAACTGCATCCTCGTATTACATGAGGCTTCTTTGTGCTGATTTTCTTCTTAAGAATCATAATTACTCTTCCCCTCATTTAATCAAATGTATGAGAGCATTGTATAGAATTAAGCTCCTTTATAGGGGCAAAAACAAAAAAAAAAAGACACTTCCTGATCAGTGTGAGAGCAGAAAGAACAAGCAGATATAGGCAGTAAAATTATTCAAGGGTTTATAGGGCTTGAATCTGTACATGTGGATTTTTTCTTTTTTTGTCCGTTTTACTGAAAGCTTAAACAATCTGTATTGCAGGATGTTGTGACTTTTATCTATAATTTCTTTCCACTTTCTGATTCAAAACTTTAAACAGTCTTGAGAAATTCTTGAAATGTTTGCTGAACTCTTGGGTGAACCCTCAAACTTTGTTTATGCTCATTCTCTAATCCAGTTCCTACTGTGAGTGGCAGTCATCATGAGAAGCAGGTACTAGAGCATTTAGCTGAAATATTCCTTTAAAATCATGTGAAACTTAAGATTCTCATTGCAAAATTTTTGTTCAGGTCTGATTTTACAGTAGCTTTGTGCCTTTCTTCTGAAAGGCTTTACTTGATAAAATACTATTTATTTAATTCTGTTATTAAGGCTGTTTTCCACAGCTTTTGAGTGGTGAATTGTCAACTAATACAATCAAAACACTAATAAGAATATATGAACCTAAAGACAGATGCTAGCAACAGTTTTGAGACTAACGTAGTTTTAATGACCATCTTTCTGATTAATTTTTCCAGAAATCTTCATGTATAGAAACTTCTGGTGTGCTTTACCAGCACTGAGTTCAGAAATACATTAGCAGTTTTTATCAGTGGTTGAACTATCAGATTATTGTGTCACATTAACTGCTGTGCAACACAAGTTGTTTGTCTGCTTAATACCAGTAATGGATCTGGTGCACAGCCCTGACTGGCAGAAAGAGGATTAAGGTTCAGATGGATAATCTGGGGACTGGAACAACATAATACTGCTTTTTGGCATTGCAGTTTAGTACCAGCTGCTGAGGGGGGATGTCAGCACTCCTCTGATTATTTTTGTTTTTTCTTTTGAGGAAAGACATTCAAAGTGTTGAAGTTCTTTCATTTCTAAGTAAATTTACTAGAAGTAGGTTTGCTTTTATTCATGTTATTTAGACCCAGCTGAAGCCTGCAGATCAAAAGTTGAATAGCTTTGGTGTCTGTGCTACAGTTTGTGAGAAACTGTTCTAAACAAGCTTTCAGTTGCTTCTTTGGGCATATGTTCAGTCTTGGCACAGCACACTATTTTACTTTTTTTAAAAAAGTACTGTTATTGTCTGTGTTTAAGCTGCATGAATCCCATGCATTACCAAAGAAGAAAATTTAAATAAACTAAAACTGTAGTTAAAAGAGTATAATATTACCAGTTGTTCTGGCTTCTGACCTATGAGGAAAGCAAGCAAACAAGCCCGACTGAAATGCAGACAACTAAAAAAACTAAACCAACCATACATTGTTCTTGCTCTTTGAAAATGTGCCTAAAATGGATTGGCTTTTAGGCTTTTTTTCTTTCTTGGCTCGTGATAAGAACTAAACTTGTATACAGAAATGTTGCTAAATTAAATTAGAGCCTCTTCTATAACTGTGCATCTTCCAGAAAAAGGTAATGGGTCACCGGATATTTCCTT
>VZRL01001273.1:468634-499068 GCA_013397895.1 Origma solitaria | reverse complement strand
TTTTTTTTTTTTTTAACTTGAAATGAGAAAAAATCTTGCAGGAACAGCCTTCTTAGAAGAATTATGCATGCATCTGACACATCTTCGTTTTTACAGGGTGGTGTCACTTGCTCAAAGCAGTCCTCATTGGCAGTGTGGGAGTGTCAGTGTCTCGTGTTATTTATGCACTGAGTCTTGAAGATAACACAAGTACTTATGTTGATTATTTTCACTTTCAGTGAAAATATAGTTCAGGAAACTGGTGTAGGGTGGGATGGTCTAAGGTTGATAGTTATGTTCTGGTCAAATTGATGATTCCTTAGATTCATTGGTTTCTTATGTAATTGGAGGGCATTGCCACTGGTAGGTTTAGCAACTGCACCATGATTAGTTCACAGCCTTGCTACTGGCTGTAAAAGGTAATCATCCTCAAGTAGATTTCCTGTCTTTTGAAGCAGGAGTTTTTTTGTGGGCCTGAGATGCAGAATCATTCTGAATTTCCATGATTTATCAGTTAAAAAAAAGTACACAGCATACACATACCACGTTGTGGTATTTGTTGATGTCTACAAAATGAAGGTGTAGAATACATAGAGAAAGAGGCTGTTGTGTTACTGATAGCAGGCATTAGCTAGAATTCTGACTAGATTTTGATCTTCCACGAATGTGTGTATGCATTTAACCTCAGGACGTAGAATTGCTCAGATTACCTCAGTGGGATCACTTAAAGTGAAGTTTTGTATGTGGGGCCTTCAGTTGGAAGGAAAGACATACTGTGGGACTTTGATGTATTATTTCACTCTTTTGTGTTTGTTTATGTGTTGCAGACTTAGAGCAGCATGATTAAAAATATATCTATCCTTATATCCAGTTAATGATTCCAGTGTAAAATATTAAGCCTGATTTATGCAATATTTATGGTAACCATATTCATCTTTAAGCATTTGTTGCTCTAAACATAAAAGAAGTTGAGCAGAAATCGGTATTAAAGGGACAGAAGTTGAGGAAGACCATTAGCTGATCCCAGGGCAGACCTGGAGACATTGTAGTAGCTGCTAAAAGCACTGCACATGGTTTGACAAGAGGCTGAAACACTATCTGTGGCTTTGCCAGCTTTGGCTCTAAGTGCTAACTTGATACATAAAGAAGAGAAAGCAAAGATGCTGGGAGAATTAGGCTGTGTGGTGGTTATACCCGTTAAAATATGCCGCAGCAAGGAAAGCTTTAAGGTAGTCAGAAGGAGTAAAATACACTTCAGTGAAATAAAAGAGAAAAAGGGCAAAGCATGGCATCTGTAAAAGTAGTGAAAACACAAAAAATGCAAGGCACTCGTTTCACATAACTCCAATTTCACATTGATTTAAACAAACCTAAGGCCTTCACTAGGGTTGCTCCCAGCAAATCAATTCCTTTAGTTCCATGAAGAAGCTTCTAGAGATGAAGTGTTGGCATTGGAGGGTTTGTATTTTAAGAAGCTACATTAGCTGAAAGGGGGGGAATGTCTCACAATCGCTTCAGCTTGTGTGTACAATGGATGGAACAGAGCTGTGGGGCTGGTGGGGGAAGGCAGGTGGTAATGGCATCCCTTCCAGCTAGGGAGGGCAGAAGGGACCTCCACATGGAGGCAGCCTGTGGGGCAGCTCTGAAATTGCCATCTTGGCTAAATGCAAATCTTAAACAAATTGCAGAAAATGAGGGGAGAAGGGGCAAGGGGGGCAGTACTAGCTGTGACAAGGAACCCATGATCGGAAGGTAGTGAGTTACTTTAGCTCTTCTGTCTGCAGCAAACACAGGCTTTGTGTGAAGCTGGGAGAATATAGATTGGGCAGAGTGTGCTTGTGTTTTAAAATGGTAAAACTGAGAGAAAAAAACAAACCAGGTCTGATTTTTCTGTCTTTTCCTGTAGCACCTTTAAATGTATGATTTTACTTGCCATGTTAGGTTGAGTCACACTTCATCTAAACCATTTTTCTGTTTGGGTAAGAGCGAGTAGGGAATGTTTAGGGAGAACTGTGAGAAATGCACTGGATTTAGAGGGTGTTTTCTCCTTATCTTCTGACTTAGCAGTTTTGGGAAGTGCTGTTGTTCTCCATGATACAATAATAAATCAAGATCTCTGCAAAAGATGATTAACCATCTGTGTGAGATGTCAGATATTTTTGAAGTGTTTTGCTTCATGATTGGATAGCTATGTATACTTCATTAACTAAGCTGAGTAGTTACTTGTTGAGCACTGTATGAAAACAGTTGAACAATATAATATAGAAGTTGCTTGTAAAATTGGGGAACAAATTCTTTGTGTTCTTTAAAACAAGTGATGGGCTAAATAACAGGCGCTTCATGCCATGAACATCACTGGGAGTACAGAAATGAGTTAACTAACCTTTGAAGCTGTAAATTAAACTAGAATTGCCATCTGAGCTTGGTGCATCTCTCAAAAAGTAATTAAATAATTGTAAAGTTTGTTAATTTTATATCTGGAAGACAGTTACTCTAGACCTAACCTCAAGTTGTTTAGATAACACCAGCAAGAATGTCTTTATGGGCAAACCTATTTTCATGCATGTGGTTATTCAAGATACCCTCCTAGAAATCATTGTAATATTTAATTAAAATATTAAAATATTTAATTACTGTAAACCACAGGGGATACCAAGGCTATAATTGCATTTAAGATGAGGAAGAAAAGTAATTTGTTTTTCAAGTCTTCTTGACATTATTAACAGTGGCATCAGCACTTTACCCTTTTTATTGTTTAAAAACTGATTAACTGCAGCATTACTGTAAAATGGGATAATATAAAAAGTTAATATGCATTTTAATACATCACACTAACACAGTGTGACAGTGTTAAAAGGAATGCCTTTAAACACATCTGTACGTTTATTTGATACATTACTGCCTTGTTATTTGGAAGGGTGCTTTTTTTCCTTGTTCAGCATGGTTGGCTTTTTATTTGTTTTGACTTTTTATGATGGGCAAAAATGTTTCTTCTCAATACATGCTTGGAAGAATGACACAAGTGGGAGAATATGAAATCCAGTATATGCTACAGTAAATTGGTGAAAGATATAAAGAAAACAAAATGCTTGCAATCATCCAGTAGTTTTTATAGGAATATTATTATTAATTTAAAGAGAAATTAAACTAATAAGGAAAAATACATCACTGACAACGAGAAACCTATTTGGGAGTGTCATAAATTGGATTACGCTATGGAATTGGTCTTATGAGAAAACAGTAGTAAAAAAAGTGAATGGGAAAAAACTGCAGGGCTGTTTTAAGCATTGTGTGTTTCATGGCTCTTAATTTATATAAAAATGTTTTCTCCCTTGTCTTAATCAATGTTTCAAAATGTGCCCTAAACCAATCTGTAGCTGCATTACAGTTTGTAACTCAGGTAGACAGTCAGGGGAATAAGTTTGGTTTTATAAAGGGTGATGCAGAGCATGAGCCTAAAAGAGCTGCTTTGGGAAAGTTCCTCTTGTTGTCGTGTTTATCGAGGAAGTCCAGACATATTGGCCTGCCAAAGCTCAGTTTAGTCTTTGTGAACACCTCTCCCAGGGCTGAAGCCATTGCAGTGGAACTCTGCCTTCTGCCTGCTTATGGTAAGCAGGGCTTGCCAGGCAAATTATGGTTGAATAGTAAAAGGTATTAGTAAATACCAAAATCAACAGATATTTCTGATTTTGGAAATACGCTGCTAAGAAATGCACTTTGTGTTTCCAAATGGTTTGTCTGTAAGCTATTTTGACACTTAGAAGTTGTAAAGAATTTTCATTTTCTATAAATGCAGGGAGTGGTACTATTTAAAATAAACAAAAACAAACTCCAAAAAGAATATAAAAAACCATGCAACTAACAAACAAAAACAAAACCACCAAAAAAGCCCTCAAAACCCTCACTTTTTAATCTTGCAACTCCTTTTTTCACTGTGGTGTAAAGTCAGTTTGTAAATGAGTTCTGACTTTTTTTGGTACAGTGTGTTAACACATAAATCTTAGTTTAAGCAGAAGAGGAAATCTGAAGGGCAAAAGTTCATATTAATATCCCAGAGAAATTCAGAAAACTACTAGTTGCCAATGAAGTTTGATGTAAATCCTCATTTCAAAGTTCACATCCATGTAATGCTTCTTTCAATTTTGGTACTTTTTTGCTGCTACAGTGAATTTACCTAGAGATTTTTTTTTTTCCATAACCCAGAAAGAACTCTGCAATATGATACTTGATTGCTGTGCTCAGCAAAGAACATACGAGAAATTCTTCGGGTTACTGGCAGGGGTGAGTTCTGTTTTCAGATTTTACGCTTTATGATAGAAAATTTCATTGGTTTTACTCTATTTTTTGTGTGTCAAACTGAAGTTTTAATGGATACATGAATAGTCTTTTTATCATTCTGAAAATCATTAACGTTTGTTGATTGTTTTAGTGGATTGAATTAGCACTTTGTAAAAAGCCCAGTGAATGCAAAATGAGAGAACTCACTTTCCCTCTATATTGTTGCTTATTTTGCCTCCCTGTTTTCTCATTATGGTAGAAAAATAAATCAGTGGCAAAGAAATGGTCCTATAAAGATGTAAAAGTATTATGAGTTACTAGAAAATAGCCTTTTTACAGTGCTGAAGATTAATCTTGGAGACTCTTGTCTTTTACCACCTTGTTCAAAGCTGCTTAGTAGGTTTAATTTAGAGCACAAGATTGGATATTAACTGTCCTGGTGTTGTGGGTGTGTTGTTTGCTTTTCAATAAGCAGCTAACTCCGGTTTTGTGTAGCGAACTGCTAACTTAGCTGCAGTTATTTCTTACTTAAGGTTTCCCAATCAATAATATTGACATGTCTGAAGAGTTAAGATGAAATGCTTGTCTTCTCAATGGACCAAGTTATGCTGAAAGAGAGGGTTTCTTCTCATTTGGATTTTTCATCCATTATTTCAGGGAATCCTTTTGCTGACAGTCAGTTACAAAGCATTAATCATATGAATCTGCATGTTCAGATAAATGTAAATTTTGATTTCCATATTCTTTGGAACATTCATGTCCAAAATGTCTTACCTCTGTGCTTCCTGCTGCCCGTCTAAATTGAAATAATTGTTCAGTGATGTCCTGGAAAAAAAAGGGGTTGTGTCAGGTGAAAATACTGGATATACAGAAATAAGGCAAATTGCTGGGTAATTTGCTGTAGTTCAGAATTGATAATTACTACTTTGCAATGCAAATGAGCTTCTTGTCCTGACAAACTGCTCAAAGCTATATAATATATCCATTTGGGTGTTTGCTCTTCCTCCAAGGGTTATTTAAAAATGTAGTCCTGCAGTAAATATTTACATCATTAGGTCACTTATTTGTAGGTTATTTGCATGTTCAGTATTTTGTCTAAAATAGTTCTTTAAATTGTACGGTGGTGTTACAGCGTTTCTGCATGTTAAAGAAAGAATATATGGAATCCTTTGAAGCCATTTTCAAGGAACAGTATGATACCATCCATCGTTTGGAAACGAACAAACTGAGAAATGTGGCCAAGATGTTTGCTCATCTCCTATACACTGATTCAATTCCCTGGAGCGTAAGTTAAAACAAAAAGCCATTGTCCTTGGTTTCATGTTCAACAGTTAATCTCCAGTACTCCTCAAAAATATATAATGCATGAATTCTAGTATTTATTCTACAGTAATGACTGGTAGCTAACTGGATTATGTTAAGTAACTTCTGAGATACTGTTGATCAATTTGGGTTTGCTGTATCTCCTCTTTGTCTGTCTTGTGCATCATCATCCTCTCTCCCCATTTTTCAGTAGTTGATTTAAGCTATTATTTTATGGAGTTCAGATGGAGTTGGTTGACTGAAATGTATTTCTTTTAGAAAAGAGTTTTGAATTTCTAAATTTTGATAAATTAGAAGTTGTATTGAATTTTAAGACAGTTAAAATACTGCAATTTTATTATTTAAATACCTAATAAAAGCAATCTTGCACTCTGAGATATAACATTAAAAATGAAGATACAAATATCAAGGTAACTTCTCTTTTCATGTTGTTTTATTCTTGTTTCGTAACCTAGTCTAATTATCATTCTTCAGGCACATACAAGTCAATCCAAATATTTTACGTCTTTGGTATTGAAGTCCCAACTCTCTTAACTTGCCAGAAGTTCACCCACCTGACTTTGTCTTGTGGAGCTTTCCTAGATAAAAAAAATCCTTAAAGATTTACTAACATAAATACGATCAGCAGCTGCTCCCAAGTGGTAGAAAAGAATTTTTGAGGAAGACATTCTTGACTAGAATTTTTTATCCTTGGAAAGAAAAAAAACAGTCTTTATTAGTTATTTCAGAAGGACAAAAGTTTTTAAGATAAAGAAAAGAATGTATGTTTAAACTTAAAGGTTTATATATTTCTGAATATTTTCAGGTCCTTGAATGTATAATACTGAGTGAAGAAACTACAACATCCTCCAGTAGAATTTTTGTCAAAATATTCTTTCAGGAGCTCAGTGAATATATGGGACTTCCTAATTTAAATGCAAGATTAAAAGATGAGTAAGTTGAAATTTTATTTTCAAAACTGTAAACGTGATTAGGTTCTTTATCTGAAAAAGTACAGATAAGAAATCTGTGTTCAAGTAAGACTGGCCTTCTGTAGCTGCAGTACTTCAAGAATAAGTTCATGTACAGATTTAGTCATTGCAAAAATCATTTTTTAAGCTGGGTGCATTACTGTCATTTTGGGTTCAAGTACGTGCATGACTGTTTGCAAGATGTATCTGTTCCCCCTCCACCCCCCATGACACTCAGCTTTGGTAAGAATTTTCCAAGTGTGAGTTTATTTTTATATATTTTCAGCTAAATGGCTGCACATCAAATGTTACTATGGCTTCTCTTTCTGATAAAACTTGGAAAAAGCACACAACTATTAGTAACAGTTTTCCTACGATTAGCTACTTATCCTTAAATGTAGTGTAAATAACATTCTTTTAAATCTGTATGGGATTTAATGCATTGCATTCTGGCAACATTACTTGCAGTTGCTTGAGCTATTTCCTCTAAGTTGGGATTTCTTCTATGTATGTTGAAGAATTTGGTAGTTGCTTTAGCTCATGAAACTATCCCTAAAGCCCTGTATGATGGGATTTCATCATGGATACTTACATCTTTGAACTTCTTGGTCAACGCTTTGGCTATCACAGGCTATTGCAAGGGGGCTTCATAAAGTTGGGGTTTCTCTTGTCATTATCAGTCAGTATGTATGCAGCTCTCCTGTGTGTGGAGTTTATGTTTTCATAAAAGGGCAAGTTTTTAAATAGCATTTGATTAGATGCATCACAGATACAAACAATGAAAGTATTGAAAAATGCATGAAGAGAAAACTTTAGCTTTCCTGTGGAGATCCATACAGTTTCTTTTTCAGTTTCTTTATGTCAGTGAGAATGCTGAGCTGGCATGGTGTTTAATTTAGATGTTTTCTTCCATCAGGACACTGCAGCCTTTCTTTGAGGGATTATTGCCTCGGGATAACCCAAGAAACACTCGCTTTGCCATCAATTTCTTCACTTCTATTGGTCTTGGAGGACTAACGTGAGGAACACTTTTCTGATTTGATATTTACTTTCTTCCTCTTTCCTGTTCCCCTGAACAAAAAAATAAAACTGAAAACAATTTTTTTTTTTTTATAATTAGGGATGAATTACGGGAGCATCTTAAAAATGCACCAAAGTTGATTATGACACAGAAGCAAAATGTTGAGTCATCAGATTCCTCTTCATCTTCAGACTCAGACTCTTCCTCAGATTCTGATTCTGACAGCAGCAGTAGTAGCTCAGAGTCATCCAGCAGCAGTGACTCCTCATCTAGCAGTGACAGCAGCAGTGACTCAGGTACTTAAACACCAGCAGTGCAACTGTTTACTTTTCTTTTATTTTTTTCTCTACATATGTTTATTACTGTTCCTGTGTATACTTGTTTTGAGGAAAATCTGGCTACAGACAGTGGTAATTTCTCTGTTTTAAACCATTTTTTTAAACTTAATATTTTAAGATATTAAATATTGCTCATGGGAATTTTTGAATTTAGAAAAAGTGAGTTGCATTTTTAGAGACTTAAATATCTGAGCAACATTGGTTTGTAGATTATATTTTTTACACAGTTGCTATCTGTTACACACTACTATGACTTTAGTTTATTGGAGGATTGAGGGATTAGAGTTATTCCCAATTATTATCTCTGTTTACTGATGAACTGTAGAGGAGACTCATGTCTACAACTCTTTTTTTCTTGGCTTCTGTGAGCTTGATACTCCTTGTGTCTTTTCCTGGAAATATGCACTTCTTCATGAGTCAGAAATCACTTTCTTCAGTTCTAGCAATGTGTTTAAATATTGTTCTCCATCTGAGTCCTTATTTCTAATTCCTCTGCTTCGCGAAAAGTTTGTGTGGTGATGTAGTGAAGGTTCTTGTCTACAGTGACATTTCCAAGGAAGAATTAGCTTTTGCTCACAACTTATTTTGTATTTTTATGCATGTTAATTAGTGTTTAGTATCTTATACCTTCGTGATGATGTAGAACCTTCTATTTGACATGAACTGTCATAAACACGGCTTAATCTTGAAAGTACTTGCTATTATGAGTTAGTGTGTGCAGTCTCCCCGGTATATATAGCAGGAGCAGATGATAGCACAGCATGACTTCCTGTAGTACAGAAGTTTGCTGATTCAAAGTTAATTTGATTTATTACACGTCTTTGAAATGAAAATTATCAATAAAATAAAAGCAGTGTGAACTGCTCCTGCTTTGGAAACACAGTTCTGTTCTCCACCACAATCTCCTGCCCAAAGTGGGAGCTTTGTGTCATCGCTAACAGCATTAGTGACGACAGCACGAGAGGAGGGCACAGTCAAACAGGGTCAGAGAAGGCACTGGTTCAGCACAGAGCCAGATGGTCCTGCAGGGACAGCTGCAGCTCCGCTGAGCTGCTTGATAGGAACCAGAGGGGTCAGTCCTTAGTGACAAACCAAGTCTGCAGTCTGCGAGCAGAAACACAGCATTTCTTTCAAAGTTTAGGACCTTCTCTTTTACTACTTGCCTTTTCTCCATTGAGGAACACATTCATTAAAATTTGCATCTTGATACCTTTGCAGCCAGGTTTCACTTTGCAAGTTCTTGCGTACTTTATACAGTGTCAAAACTTTAATTGGAGATAACAGTATTCTTTAATGGTAGACTTAGTTGAGGTCCATTACTGCTTATAACTCCAAGTCTTCCTGTGTTTGTAGCTTTTTTAATCTTTACACTAACTTGGAAGACTTAAAAGGCATTTTTCAGAGGAATGTGCTGCAGTATTTCAGTGTTTTAATGGTGCAGTGTATAAAAGAAAAATAGAAAGCCTGCTGATTAGAAATTGAGCTAAGTTACAGATTACAGTCATACTGCCTGTTTATGCTTGGAATTCATCAGCTTGCTCAGCTCAGCGCTGCCCTGGGGAGGTAGTTCTAAGCAAAACAGGTCCAGCAGAGGATAAAATTTATCTGCTATCAAAACAGCTGGTTCTTTTCTGTTTGTTTTCTCAGGCCTTTTCAGGCTTTCTGGTGGACGTAAAATAGTACGGAAAACACTGCTTAAAAAATCTAATGAATTAAAATGTATCTGAATTGATCCATCATTGCATTTTAACAAAATGTCAGCAAGCCTTAGTTCAGACGCAAGACTAGACAACAATTCAGATAATGCATGTACTAATAAATCAGTTTATGGCTGTGATATTTTCAAAAGGTGATGAGAAGCAGCTGATGTGATTCTATTGTTCATACAATAAGGTGAATTAATGGTTATTCTAAATGAGTGTTAGCGCTAAATACTGTTGAGTGGGATCTAAAAGCCCCTGATAAAGAGCAAACAGGAAGGGTAAGGCCTGTTCCACTGAGATGAGACTACTGTGTATTTAGAAATAGAGAAGTTAGTTTTGATCTCGTTGACAAAGCTGTCACTATTTCTCCTGAAAAATGAGCCTGAAGGGCATTGTTTTATTGGTCAAGACATTTTATCCTACCTCTCTTTCCTCATGGGATAGTGTTGGAGATTTTTCCACGTCTGCTGTTTTTCATCTCCATTGACTAATAAGCTTTTCCAGGAAAAGTAAATGGTTTTGAGACTGGATAGTCTGGGAAAGGTCATGTTCCTAAAAAAAAGATTATTTGTGAGAGTACTTTGATGTATAATTTTGCAGCCTATGCCTGGTCCTTTTGTACAAGTTAGCAAGAGGGTAGAGGTTTTCAAAAGACAGGCATGACTTTCAGATAGCAGAGGGATAAAAGTCAGGAGTTCATTATTTTGGAACCTTTGTCCAGAGACAGGTGCACAAATGTTTTCTTACATTAAAAAAACCTCTCTAGAACTTTTTCTGTAGTTTAGTAAGTTTAACATACTAAATTAAAATGCAACCTTAGTTCCATAATTTGTTATAATTTCAGATGTTTCTAAAGCCAAAAGAAGGAGAACGCAAAAGAAAAATAGAGAGTCTGATAAAGTTTCCAGGAAAAAACAAGAAAGGAGAAGGAAATCACTTGAAAAGAAAATAGGAAGGAGGCAGCAAGAGGAAAGAAGTGATACTGAGAGCAAATCAGAAAGAAATCACCGACATGTAAGAGAATCACACAGGAGAGATGATGTATCAAAATATCACAGAGAGGAGTCCAACGGCAGAGACGGTTACCATGGTGGGAAGGATAGGAACCGTGAAAGAAGTAAGGATCCAGAAAATAAACACAGTAACTCAAAACTGAAGAAAGCAGAAAGAAGAGTTTCTGTGTCTGATGATGAAAATTATAGACATTGGAGCAAAGATGATGGACATCGTAGTAGGAAAAGAGAGAGATCGAAATCCCGAGAGAGGGACCGTGGCCATTGCAGTCCGAGGGAGGAGGAGCGGGAAGAGCGCTCCAGGAATGGTTCGGAGAAGCACCGGGAGAAGCACAGCCGCCATCCCGAGCAGCACAGGGAATCCCGCAGGAATGACGACAGGCGAAGGGAGAATTCCCCACACAGGCGGAAATAGAGCTCAGCCACCCATTGAAATCGAGGTGCAATTCCGAGCTGTTAAAACTGGATTTTAAAATCTATTACTGAAGTTCCCTTAAAAAAAAAAAAAAAAGATTTTGTACAAAGTGATAGTTTGCATTTGTAAATTTTACCAGACGTTTTCAAATTTTCAGTACCACTTTTTTATAACTATATCATTGAGTCTTTCTGTTATGTTCTTTGTTTGGAAAAGACAAAGCTCTTTATTTTGTGAATAAAACATTAAGATACCAGCAAAATGAGTGTTTTGTCACTTAGTTTCCAGTATTTGTAATTGTCACTTTGCAATCTAAAAAACGTTGGTTTTTAACTTTGCTTGTTAATTGAAAGCGAGATGCTGAGGCTGGGGTGATAAATGTACAAATTTCAGATCACAGTGTGAATGTTACATATGAGAAAACCATAAAATTTTCAAACAGGCATTCTATATCTGCATGTTCTTTCAACTATACAAACGTGAAAGCCATTTGACCAAAGTCTTCAGGAAATACTCAACTGATTTTTTCTTCAAGAGTTAAAAATTGAAAACACAATGTTGCTGTTCTAAATGTCATATGTGAAAGTGTCTCAGCTTGTTCTGTTACTTTTCACAATGTTTTTTAATATTGTGACATCCTGAGCTAGTTACACTTGTGAGCTTTTTGGAAAAAGGGTTGGTTTTGCTTTTATTTTTTCAGTTGTGACTTTGATTTCCAAGTCAGTCTTCAGCTCTATCCCTACAACAGAAACGTTTAAGGAACCTCTTTTCTAGAATATAAAAAATAAGAAAGCAAAACAAGAGATGTTTCAAATCTTTTAGATGTTTTGAAGTGCTCAAGTTTATCGGAAGCAGAGTTTAAAAAAAACCACCCCTTCGTGCTGCAGCAGTTTTTAATAAAAAATCGTTTCATCTGGAGTCATACGGAACAACCTTCTCAATCTTGATTCCATGGGAAATCAATCAAAATCATCTGGTCAAGACTAATTCTCAATAGTAAGTAACAGGAAAATTTGCAAAGTCTTCTGAGATTAAATAGGAAATTGTGGGGGCATGGTCAATAGGAAAGAGGTGGTAGTTGCAGATTTTGCAGTTGTTGATGCTGAATGACAATATTTTTCATTTGTGAAATGAACACAATTGCTGGATATGAGAGAACGTCCACATTTCATGTGTAAATCATATTTCTTGGATAAAGCATAAGAAATACCTTTGAGTTGTTTTATAACAGAAAGTAGAACCATTCCTAAGGAAATAGATCAGTTTTGCCTAAATCTTGTCACAGCATTTTTCTAAGAAAAATGTCTGTTTTTTTCTGTATTTGACAGAATTTATTTCTGCAACCTTCCATGTAATAAAATGTTTTCAGTCAAAAGCATTTTCATAGAAAATACTTACTGCAGAAAAAGGTAAGATTTCCATCTTGTTAATACACACAGCTAAAAATACTTTAGTGGCATCATGTGGTATATGTTTGAACTGTTGGGTTTTTGCCCAACACACGTCTCATTTTCAAAATGATTTGTGCATTTTGGCAGTGTGTTAAATCCACAAAAACTTAATTTGAAAGAATGTTTTCTAAAAAGAATTCTGCTAATTCTTATGCTTCTTTGATAGCTCTCTATGCACATTATTGAAAATAACCTGCACTTCATAATGGTTTAATTGTACAAGCTTATTTAATTTATGTAGGGTAATACTTCCCTTGATATGTTGTGGGTTTAATAGCATATATTTTATTAACCCATAACGTTTGAGATATTCTGGTCAAGTTTAAAAGTTTATTAATGACATCCTTAATAAATGGAAATACATTTAAACAGTACATGTGAAAAGACATACAATTTATTCTGCAGCATCCTCTGCCAGCAGTTCCAGTGTTTTGCTATAGAGTATCTGTAAAAGCGTGCTTGTTTTATAGCCTCTGCCTGATCACTTTCATTGTTATTTAGTGATGTGTTTTCTGAGTAACTGTGTAGTTGTTTCCTGCTTGCCATCTTGTGTGTGATTTTGTAGATCTAAACCGCTGTATTTGCCATTTCTTTTCTAAAAGTTAAAGTTCACCTGCAATCTCACCTTATATGGGTCTGCTCTATAGGTTTGTCCTCTTGACCTTTATTTATTTATTTTACTGTGTTTTTTACATGGGAAAGAAGACTAAATACTATGTAGGATTCAAAATTAGGGTATTCCAGGAAATGCACAGTGCCATAAGAGTTTTGGGGGTAGTCAGCTCTCAGTTGCTGTAGAGCTGAGTGGCACCCAGTGATCTGGGCTCGCTTTCCTTGGCAGTAACAGCTGATTGTAGACCCCACACAGGAAAGGAGTAACTGGTGCATCTCGTCTGCAATTAATGCTGCTCTAGGTCGTGAGTTGAATGGCAGATTTGACTGAGCGACTTCCAGAAGTGGAGGTCCTGTGATTTTCTTCAGTGTTTTGTTCAGTTGTTAATCCGTGATACTTAAAAGGGAGGTTGAAACACCCTGGCCTTGGCTTGGGGGATGGCTGATAGAGGAATCTTCCAGACTCCCAGGCTGGGTCTGAGGTGCTGTGAACCAGAGATTTTTGGGAAGGAATTTGTAATGACCTGCTCTGATATTGCATGCTTCAAATTTAACTTTCAAATGTGGTTGTAATATCCACGTCCATAAATACAGCAAAAGAGGCTGCATCCCTTTCTCTTGGAGTCCCTGGCCGAGTTCCTGAATTTGCTCGCAGCGGTGGTGTGAGGTGTTAGAGAGATGAGCTGCTGACGCACCCAGCAAATTCATGTTGGTGTAGGAATAAATCTTGACTGAAGCATTTGTGGTATTGGTAAGAACTATAATTCTGCTCTGTAACTATATTTGGAGTGAGGTCTCCAAGCTTGGCTGTTCATATGCTCAAGTCTAAAGCATGTTTTCTGGGGGGAGAGGAAAAAGACTTGCCACTGTTTAGGCCACATTGTTACATAAAGCATCAAAATAAAACCTCACAGTACGAAAGCAGATAAATTTTGGGACAAAAACTCTTTCTGTTTAAAATACTTTAAAATGGTCTTTAACAGATGATGCTTTCTAAAGCAGTTTTAGTTGCTGTTTAAGCAACATTTCAGTCTTCAGATTGTAGATAGATCGTTCATTTCCTCAGTTCTGCAGAGGAATGGGAGCCTGACTACAGAAATGTTTTTATGCTTGTGTTATGTTAAATGAATTTACAGTCAGATCACGTACATACTGAAAATCAAATTCAATTTTGAATATTACTGGTAGTACTAACTAGATGTCAACGGTATATTATCTTAACCAAGGAGCATGGTGTCCTCTAGTTTACTTGAGGCTCCAGTAACACAACTCTTCTTAACATTTGAGTGCAGGGTGTACTCTAAAATAGCTTAGTACATGTCACAATCAAAAAAAAAAATATATGAGCTAGGGTATGTATTTAAGCTCTAGCAGCAATTTAAGTGCCTACCTGCTATTACATTGGTACAGGTTTATGAATATAAAAGAAAACAGTAACTTATCTTCAGTCATCATTTTTAAACTACTTTGAATTATCCTTCACTGCTGAGGAAAGCATAAGTCTAATTTTCTCAGAGAATCTAAAAAAGCAGAAGTCTATTATGTGAGCAGAGAATTTACTCGTTACTCTTAATAACATACAGAGAGTAGGGAGACCTGTCTTTCAATTTATTTTCAGTTAGATTTCATATGTTTTTAAAGCTGTTTTAAATTTGTCAAAATATTTTTTTAAGAAATAGTGAAATCAAAATGCAAACTATAATGGGGTATTTTTATTAAAAATATATAAAATATGAATTGTAGGTTGAAAGTGACAGGAGCAAAATACTAATTTTTAAAATGGAAAAACTTTAGGTCAGATCAGAGATCTATTTTTTAGGTTTTTCTCAAGTCTGTAATTTGGCTGAGACTAGTTAGGAATTTTCTTGTCTACTCATGAATGTCAGCAAGCGTTTTCCTTTAACTTTAAAAAAAGGGGAGAGGGTGCAGCTTAAAACCTTAGTGTTGTTGGAGAAAATGGTTTGTTAGCCCATCAAACAGACAAGTTAATTAGGAAAATTAATGCCACATTTTGACTGTTCAAGCTGTGTCCATTTTGACTGGTTTTTTCCATTATTTTGTGAAATAAAAGAGGCACAAAAATCTTTTCTGGGGGAGAAAACAAGGTGCAACATTCCTTAAGATGGTGAGGGAAAGAGTAACGGTGTGTAAGAGGATGCAGAGCTCCATGAGAGAATTTCTTTCCAGTGTCAGGGTGCCTGTGACAGGTTAGGAGTGAGGTCAGAGCTGTTCTTGCAGGGGCTGCTGTCACAGCTGTGTGAGTGCAATGCTAATTGTTTTTCACTTGGTGACTGGTATTGCTCCTAATTACTTGGCCAAAATGTGCGCTCTCCTTTGAAAATTGGGAGTTCCTTTGTTTTTTCCCAATGGCTTACCTCTTGCTTTTGGAGGCATTTTATGCCTCAGCCACATCTGTGAAATCTCTTGTGAAATTTCACATTCTGGGTTTTTTGCATCCTAGAAAGCTGTGTAAAAATTCCTTTGTTGCCACCTTAGCTAAAACTTGGTATAACTTGAAAAAGATTTCCTTGCATTTTCAAGTCCCCATGGATAAGCTCACTCTGTGCTATAAAGACTGGAAATTTTCAGCATCTGTTTTTTGCCCTGGAGTAATACTTAAGCTAATTGGAGAAATATCCATTGATTTAAAAGGGAGAGGAGTAAGATGTTTGATGTAGTCACTCACAGCTGCTGCTACTGCATTGCCTGTATTTGTTTTGCTCAGTACTCTTACTCTCATTAGGCTTTTCTTCATTTTCTCCTGCTTTGCTTAGAGCTTTTTTCATTTTTTTCCCTGGCCCTTTTGAACTTCATTCTTTATCACATGCAGTGTTAGCCATTTAGAAAAGTATAATGCCACAAATGCATCAAAAATTTACTATATATCACTTGCATAATGCATCAAAAATGATCTTTAAAGGATAATTTGGCTGAACGAACAGTGTTCACACCTACAGTAAAGAACAAGTGTGCAGCATGCTGCTTGGTTTCGCCTTACCTCGGAATAATGAGTTACAGGACAATTGCAAATTTAATGGGGTTCATCAGTCTTATATTTGTTAACATTTCTTTCTGATTGCCTTTATTTTGCACTGTCTTTGTTAGGAAGAAGCATCAGTAGAATTTTACGGGTTTTTAGATAAAGAGGTCTTGTGTCTGCCAATGTGCCCTCAGAGGAGGCACAATGGTATTAAGTAACAGCAGAAAAAGTAAAGAGGGGTTAGCATCCAGCAGAGAATTGGATCCCATAGTCCTCTGTGTGCCTGTAGGGAATGCCAAGAGTTGGTATTTTCTTACTACACAATCAGCCTGAGTCTTTTGACCATAAAGGCTCGTGCAGATGTTCTTGGAGAGAACAGTGCTCAGCTGGCTTATTCATCACTCACACCTGGGCAGGGCTGTTAGAGCAGAGATGCATCTTACAGTGCCCTGCCTTTCCCCCAGCACTGCACCAGTGCTGAGCTGGGCTGTTATGCTGATGTCCATTTTGGTGATCGTTGCTCCACCAATGTTTCAACAAGGTAAGCAGTAGGTCTGGTCAGCTGTTCTGCACCCTGACGGTTCACAATGGCTGCTTGAACCCCGTGTCTCATCTGCCATGGCACATGAGGGATCACAAGCAAAGAAAACCCCTCAGCATACAATGAACTGAAAGAGCCTCTCTTGGCTATAAAGAGACCCCAGAGGGAATAACTTCATTAGACCAAAGTTAGCTTTTGCAAATACTTTCCTCCTTTCCTCCTTCATCTCCTTCCTGGTTTTCAGTTATGATAATCAACTTTCAGTTCAGATAATCAACTTGGAAGCACCCCTGGAAAACTAATGTAGTCCAGCAGTGTTGAAGGAAGAAAGGTTCCACTGACAGGTGGTGGACAGCGATCTTGTATTTTGCTGTTTCAGTCCTAGGGAGAATGCCCTCCTCCCTCTCACACCACCACCCCTGACTGCTAGGAGCTTTAAACACAGTTCTTCACAGAAATGCATGCAAACAGATCTCTCTCAAACTGTCCTCCCTTTTCCATCTCTCAGGTGCCCCTCCTAAAAGAAAAGATGGCCACATCTTTCTATTCCCCTTTAAAAATGGTATTTCATGCCCCAACTCTGGTGTCTATATACACACCTTGAGAAGCAGGCTTAAGTAGCTGATAGGGTTCAGGTGGCCTTCTTGTGGTCTTGGCTGTCTCTTAACCTGTGTTCATAGACTTCAGTCTCGGGGCAATTACAGGGGACAGAAAGTTCTGTTAATTTGTGGGTTGAAATAGACAATTGAAATGTTGGTGTATTAGATCGTATTATGCTGGGGGTGCAGACAGCCTTTGTGGCTCCCATGAGGAAGGAAGGCTTAAGTGATGACTACCTGGCATGGAATGCACACTTTTAATGAATATGCTTCCTTTGTTCAGGCTGTGAGGTTGGATGTCTGTTCCGTAGGCTCTGGTTCTTTGATTAGATTCACAAGGTCCCTTCTGCCATACACTTCATTATGAGTCACCAGAAATGGGACACGAAAGTGCTTAAGAAAAAATTGAAGCCAAGTGACTTACTTGATCAGTGATTGAAATGAGAAACTGAAAATACACATTTGGAAAAAAAAAATCCCTTTGCAACTCTGTTCCTTCCTGTCCTCTCCTCTCTGCACAGAAAAAAACCTTGTTATACCTCTTTGTAGAATAGAGACGGTGCATCAGGCTGTTTTGATCACTGTACTTGTTTGAACCAGGTATTCTTTGAGATGCCATCCACAAGTGCATTGCAGCCCATCATTTTCTGCAGATTATGTGCATATTGTGATTATGGCTGTGAGGAGAAACTGAGGATGGGCTCCTTGCTATGGCCATGCCAGTGAAGGACATGCCCTTTGTGGAAGGAACCTCAGGCTAAGTTCATCCCCGTGCATGCGAAGTTGGTTTGTTTATTTTGCAAAGTACTTCTTTCCTCCCACTTCATTTTTAGCTCTCTATTTAGGGAGGTGCAGATGTGCTGGAGAAGTGTATTTCAGTTTTTCACATATGTATAAGCACACACACTTGCATGCAGTCTTCTATTTTCTTTCTCTCATTATGCAAGGGTTTAAAATTAGTTGTATTTGTGAATTAATATAGTTCATTGGAATAAATTTCAGCTATTTTTACTCTGTAATGAGCTTTATCACCATGCTATCTGAATAGCTCACAAACACTATTTTTCCTCTAAAGCCTCCTGTTAACAGTATAAAATATTCACAGTCTTGATGATGTGAAATCTGGCAGGGAGAAAAAATGGTGTGTGGTAAATTAACCAAGGTTCTGTGCTGATATATGGTGTAATATAATGCCACCAAAGAAGAAAAATGTTTTCTTAGTAAGGTTTTGGTAGTACCTCATGACAGGCAATTCAAAAGGTGAGATTACAAACACTAGCAATGCTGGTGTGTATTTTGGTGTCAAATTCTGAGGTTTTATACACATGCAATTCTCCTTTCCTTTCCAGCAGTAATTGAAACTGAAGCTTCACTAGAACATTATGCATGGTGAGCTGAGGCTCTGCCTCGGGATGCCAGGAAGAAGGGTGGAGATCCTGTGCTCTGTGTGCCTGTGATTACTTACCACTATGGTAAAGAGCAATGCTGGATTTAGTGCACAGGATTTCTGCCCTAGACTCGAGGTCTGCCTCTTTTTGGTTGCATGTATAATCAAAAACTTTCTTTGTTTCACAGTATTTATAGGAAGGCGTTATTGCCTTAATTGCAGTTTCACGGGAGTTTATAAAGAAACTATAGCATGAAGACTCCTTGTTTTTATGACCTGTATATCATGCATTAATTGAGGGAGAGTGAGCTTCAAGGGTAGTTGCATGTCAGTTGTCATCAGTCTGAGAAATTCTCATTTTGAATGACAGCTTTAATTTGCACTTTAACCCTACTGTTGGCTTTAACTTAGTCTTATTCCTTGTTCCTAGTAAGTCCAGTCTCTCCTTTTTCATGGAAGACCATTATAATCTCTTTTTATTATAAAAATTTCAAGCAGGAGGAGGGAACCTAATATCTCTGGAGGGCCCCTCTTATTTTCTTAATAAGCTTTCTGCTCCTCCGATTGGTCTGAATTACATGTGAAATACTTAGTTCCTTGTCAGTTTTTCAGAAGAAGATGCCACGAATCTTGTAGACTATTCTTGTGAAATTGTCAGAAAGAAAAAAGGCTGTAATATGTTTTAAATGTATTGTTTTCATTTTCATTGAATGTTTCTCCTCTTAAAAAATAGAAGTGCTCATTTTCTCTTCCATATAATATTCATTATTGCCCATGTTCAGGGCTAAGTGCTCTTCTATTCATCTCTTCTGTAAACACTTCTTTAGAATTTTGCTTCAGAAGAAAAACCTTCACAGCCTATAATCATATTTATTGCCTCTCCTTTCTTTCTCACACTGTTCCCTGTGATTCTAAGCTGTTCTCTGGGGCCATCAAACACAGCATCCCTGTTGATGGGACCATACCACTAATTTTCAAAATGCCATTGTATTGTCTATTTTGTTTTGTGTTTGTTGGGGTTTTTTTTGTTGTTGTTGTTGTTGTTTGGTTGGGTTTTATTTGGTTTTTGGGGTTTTTTTTGCTTTGGAAGAGTCTGTATGTTTGCTTCTTGACAGACACTGAGCCGTGCACAGTGATGCTCTGGTCTTTCTTCCACAACTAGTACACCAAATGTGTATGAATAATTCACAAGATTTCTTCTAAGGTCCATTTCTCTGTTTTCATCAACAAAGACTTTCAGCCGTCAATGTTTTTTACTTTCAATTAATTCAAGTTCTTTAGTTTTCTGTTCACTTTTGTTTCAAGTAAGCTGAGTGACAGCTCACTGCACTCTACAGTGTTAGAACATGGGTTTGGGACTGTTTCACTGTTAACCTTTTGCCATACAGTCTCTATAAGCTCTCTAGCACCATGTCTCAAATCCCTGATCTCTTACTTTGCAGCTGGCTACTTTTTTAATAGCCTCTTGTGCAGGACTTGTTAAAGGCTTTTTAAAAATCCAGAAGAATCAGATTATTCCAAGTAAGTTGCTATAATTTTAATTGCATTTAAGTTAATACTTTTACTTTTTACTGGATATCTATCACATATCTAAAAATTAGGTCAATCATTTCCCTAAAGACCTTGGATATACAACTGACTACTTGAATTAAAGGATTAAATTGCTGAAGAAAAGATGAAAATCTTTCCAAGAGGATAATTCAAGTTCAAATACATTTAAAAATGTATTTAAAGGGAGAGGAAATGAGTAAGATAAAGAGACTGGGTGTGAAAAATGTTGTGAGTCCAGGTGGTTGAGCAGCTTCATTTGAAATTACTTGAGGAACAGCTTGAGTTTAATTTGTTTCATGCCAAGGACCAAAAAAACCAGTGAAATAAAATATTTTACTTATTGAAAACTAGCTTAATCTTGAACTGCTTAGTTCCATCACAAGTAGACATCACAGAGCTGCCATGTCCCTGATTTGCTACAGCAGGTGACAAAAGCAGGAGGAAGTGTGAAGACGCGTTACACCCTGGGGATTTATTAATCCATGTGTTACCCTGGACAGGTTACACTGCCAAGAGGCAGTGCCAGGCACACAGCACAGGGAGAATGTCACATGCACAAAGGCTTGAGAGCAGGGCAGAGGACAGCCCTGCCACGGCTCCTTTGCCTGCTCTCTGCCTTCTGTCCTGAGCGCTTGAGCTGCCTCTCTCTGTGCCCTCCAGCCCCGTGAGAGCAATGGCAGGAGCAGGGACTGGCCTGCAGCTGAGGGGAGCTGCTGCTGGGAAGAAGGGCCATGTCCCAGAAACAGCCTGATCCTGGAGCTGAGGGTCCTCCACAAGTCCCACCTGGGGCAGCCCCGAGGAGAGCACGCAGGAACTGTGGGGGAGGCTGACCCAAGCTCAATAGAGGCACAGGAAACAATCTCCTGGGCTACAGACTGCCTTATTGGAGAGAGCACTGCATGCAACCTGCTCTCTTTGGGTTACACACACACTCTTCAAGCACACAGACTGCCAGAGGAGTTCAGAGCTGGACAGCCAGTGTTGGCTGCATCTTCCCAATCTGTTCTGCAGTGCCCTTGCTCTCTTCTGCTCACAGAGTTGAAAGAAGTGAGTGACAAAGCTGCCGAGATTTCTTGCAAAAATTTTTTTTTCTTGCCCATTTAGAGTCCCTCATTCTACTGCAAGGAAAGAATGAATGCAGGGTCTTAGGGGGAGTCTCTCTCCCCACTACAGTTACTGCCTTGAAGATTTTAAGCTGCAAAGGGAATTGGTGGTGGTTGTACGGTTTTGTAGGATGATGGCTGGCAGAGGAGACAATCTTGTCATACATCATTTCCTTTGCTGAGACACAACAACCTGTCTGTGCCATGCAGTTGCCAGATTCCCACATATTTTCAAAAGAGCTGATTTCCTGTGTGCCTACTGGGAAAAAATATGAAAATTTGTCCCTAATGAGCTAAAAATTGTGAGAGAGAGGGACTTGGTGTAGGTGTAGATCTGAGCAGTGCATCACTTAGTCTTCCTCTCATTCTGATCCCAGAACTAATTCATTTGTTTCTGTGGTTCTCTCCATCAGGGATTTCTTGTTATAAAAAAGTGAGACTACCCACGGTCTTGATTTTTTCCTATTTGCCCATGCTGTGCAAATTTAAAAAAAAACCAAACAACAACAAAAACCTACCATTTTTAATTTCTGCTGAATGCTGCTGTAGCCATGACTACTGATGTCCTGATCAACTTAGTCTTTCATTTCACCTTTACAATGAAGTTGGAGGGAAGAGGGAAAGATTGAATGCACAGGAATCATTTGGTAAAGGATCTTGCAGGTTAATAGCTCATTTACCTTAAGCAATTCAAATTTCATCCAATTAATTTCTCAACATAATTACAGAGCAGACCAACTTTGATAAAACCTCCCTAATATACAAAGTGCATATGTTGTTGTGTAGATAAATGTGCATCTGCACACTGAAGCATTTTCTTATCTATGTGGAGTGCAGAATGTTCATTAGTGTTCCCCTTGGAGCTTCCATCAAATGGACATGGTAGAGCTCAGGCGGAATTTCCTTCCCCCTTCTGGCATGGACAGTAAATCTGCTACCAAAACCTGCACATCCCCCAAAACCTGCACTAGACCTTGAACAGCCCCCTGAGATCCCTCTGCCCTATTGTTATCCGTGGGACTGCTGCTGTATTTCCTTACAGCCTGTCCTTGGTACTCACAGCGCCCTGGATAGAAACTTGCCCTCCAGCCAGCAGAGGCTCCATCAAGTAGAAGCCTCCCGATGTTATTTTTGCTAGCTCTGAGGAAGCACAGTGCCTGGCACAGTGCCTCAGGCCTGCCTCTCCGCAGACATCCTGACCACAAGGGTGGCTCAGCCCCATCTCCCACGGCCATGGGAAAGGCTTCACAGGGACCATCTTTCCTCTGCTCAGAAGAAGCTGCTGCTGAGGAGATCGGTGAGGCAACAAACCCACAGGTATAAGACTAGGTGCAGAATTTTTTTACAGCTGTAGCTTAAGCAATTCTCTTCTGAGATCTGAGAGCCTCCTGTTCTGCTCTTTCTTTTGACAGTGCTGAAGCTACTCTTTTTCTATACATGCTAAGCCTCCTCAGAGGGAGAAGGCAGATCTCATGGTAGTGCACTTTTTACATCGCACATGAGGTTTGATTTGCTTCTCTGTGGTTACACCAGATGCAATTTTGTTTGCAGGGTACTATTTTAGTGACTGTTCTTTTTCTGGGACTGTGTAATCATATGGAGGCAGCTTTTGATCTGTTTAGTATATAATTAAGCTGTATCTATTGCTGTCTTTTTTTGACAGAATGAGCGAGTAAATGAATGAATGAAAATGTGCTGGGGAAAAAAACCAACTTTTTCCAGTTGAGTTATAAGGCCTAAGAAAATCAGATGTAGAAATGAAGTTTTGATATAATTTCTGTTATTCTTCTCCTAAAATTTTAATGTACAGTAGCCATCCATAAAATCTAAGGAAAGAAAAAAGGTTTTCAAATTGTTTTGGGTCTAAGTGGCAGATACGGTAATTCTAGGGCTGTAATTTTGTAAGGCTGTGGAGTTGTATGTTTAATAAGCAGCTACTTAATTATACATTGTGCTGGGTCTTTAAAATATATAAAATATATATTACAGAGCTGTGTATTAACATTAGTCTTTAAAATAAGTAAGCAGTCTTAAGTTTCCCAAAGTTACTTTACTGTGTTACCTGCCAACTACAATTCAGTAATCACAATATTACTCTTTAACCAATAGAACGACTCAGTCTCAACACTACGCATAAAATCTCTTTGTATTTAAAAAATGGTATATCCACATAATATATCCATCCCTCTTACCAGTTAAACAGAAGTAACTTCCTGCTGCTCAGATGAATATGTGTATGCAGGCATAAAACCCCACTGAAAGTAAGAAATCAGAATAATCTATATCTTGTTTATCTTTTGTTTCTCTTTCTGTGCTGTTCCTATGTCACAACCCTGCTCTTGAAGGTGTCCTGTAGACTGATTCATATGATTCATCCCATGTGTCAAGAGGCATCCACCCTATTGATGCAATGTCTCACTTTTCTGCTGAAATTAAACAAGTGCAGCTGCAGCTTGTCCTTTAAATATTCCTACACCTGGTCTCCATTCAGATTTTGTATGGATGCAACTATTTCAGTTGGTATACATTTTGCCCTGTATTTTTTCTGTGTTATATTTTGACTCAGGAATAGGAATGTTTCCATATGAAGAAGTCTTGATATGCTATCTCTTTGCTGGTGGTGGGGAAAAATCAAACCAATAAACCTGTAGACAAATACTTATAAATTTTCAGAGCTGATAGCATGGCCCACACTGTCCAATAACACAGGTATTGCTAATACAAGCATTTAGTGTAAAGCTGATATGTATATGTATATTCTTTTAAGTAAATACTCTTGTGCTGCCTTCCCACACTGAAATATGCTGCAATGCCAGCATAAAGCACCTAACAGATGTGTCTGCTTCCAGACTAGTTTTATGGCATGCTGTACCACCTCAGTGAAGTAGCAAATTAGTGTCACCTGTATTGCCAAACTTGCACTGGTCTTGTTTGAGACAGAGCTGCAGTTGGAGCCAAATCTTGTTCTTGCTATCACTGGGGTAATTCTCCCTGGGGATTAATTAGAAGGGCTATTATTTGTTTTATAATTCTTTATGATGCATTGAGGTTTCATACTGAATAGCATTAATTCAAGTACTTGCAATCAGTACAATGTATTTTTATAATGCTTTTTTTGATTCTCATTGTTCAGAGGAGGTCTTGAGGCTGTTGTAAAGAAGTCTGCCTTCCATCACCATCCTTTTTATTTTATACCACACTAACTTTTACAAGGTAAGCTTTGGCTCTATAAAGAATAAAAAAATATGGTTTTCCTTGGTACCTTTTTCAATCCACAGCCCAAGATAGAAGATGACTAGTTTCCCGTGTGATCTTAACCACTAGCACTTATATTGGATTTTGTATTTCATAGTTTTCTGTCAGGGGAAAAGTGCCAAAATTATGCTGCATATGCTTGGCTTCTTGTCTGTCTTTGAGGTGGCAAATCTCTTGGAGAAGAGACTGCCCTTAGCTAAAAAATGATCTTTTGAAATCAGGTTTTCTTGGAATTGTAGTCTGTTGCACTGTTTTTATATTAATACAAAAATCTTCAGCATAGAAGCATCCTTGCTTTTATTCAGTGACACCAAAATAACAAGTGTATTAGTTCAAATGGCTTATACTACCCTTCTCACAGTTCCTCATCTCCTATGCTGTGCAGGTAGTATTATTTTTAAAAACAGATGGGAACTCAGGAGGTGACTCTGATCTCTCACCTCTACTTTAAAGAGATACTGCATAGTTCTTATCTGGAAACCCCTGGTGGTTTTTAATGGACTCAGGTTTAGGAACACTGAGGGAAGGAAATATTCTAATTGGTTTTGTTTTTCAGCTGAAGAACAGTTTGTTTCTATGTTAAATGAAGTAGTGAAAACAAATAGCATGCCATCTGGCTAGCCTACCTGGGTACTTTACCAGGAGGTTTTCAGATGTTCTCCCTGCCAGTTTTCAAGTTCTTAAGTCCTATGCTACTGATGTACTTTCTTTACACAGTTGCTCTTTCCTGTTTAGGAATTATCTTGTTCCTGGAACTGATTTAGACTTTTAAAAATCTTACACCCTTTTGCAAAGATTTCCCCTGCCTGTTGTTTGAATTATTTATCCTCTAAATTTAAAAAATTCTCTAGTGTTTCCAGCATTCACAGTAGATCAGTTATACAGAGAAACAGTCCTCCATGTTATCTGTGAAGCTGATATTCTCAGGGGGCAGGATAACATTGATGTACCAGTGAGCTCTCATTCTTGGAACAGATTGTGACTGAAAGGAACGGTTTAGCAGCTTTTCTAGTGCTTGGAAAGATGTCATATGTTTTT
This sequence comes from Origma solitaria, assembly GCA_013397895.1. Classification (NCBI taxonomy): domain Eukaryota; kingdom Metazoa; phylum Chordata; class Aves; order Passeriformes; family Acanthizidae; genus Origma; species Origma solitaria. Next base: position 473,531 of record VZRL01001273.1, on the reverse strand, counting down.
CTTTAGATCACTTTTTTTCTGCTTCAGTTTCTCAAAGCAAGAACATCCTGCAAAAAATAAAAATATTTAGCATAGCTGGGAAAGTAATGAAGTACAGACAAAAGTGATTTCATAAAACCAAAATATTTATTGCAGACTGCAGCTTTTAATATTGTTTTTTCTTAGTATGAAACAAACATATGTCCACAAATACATTTGAAAATAACTGTGAGTATATAAATGACAACAAATTTGTGAAGAAGCATTCACATGTGTTTCTGGTTAATCTGTTTGTTGTTCATGATGAAGGTGCACATACAACTCTAATCATAACTTAGAGATGTGGTTCTCTGAGCATGACATAGATAATAAAGACAATTCCTTGTGCCAAACAGCTTACAATCTAAATCCACGTAATTTTTCTCAACATGCAATCAGGAAATAGAAATGCTATCATGGGAATTAACTGATCTGTCACAGCACAAATAGCATAGTTATGTAACATTGAATGGTTGGCACATATTTATATGAATATACTTTAGGAACTAACTTACCAAATAATTTGGAATAATGCAGATAATTTGTAGGTACTCTCCCCATCCGATACTGAGCATTCTAAATATAGCTAGCAGACCAAAGTTTAAAAAAAAAAGATAACTTGGAGCCATTAATAAGTCAAGTAGGACACTTAAACACACTTTAAAAACCCCAAGAAATTGGAAATCTGTGGAGAAAAATAAAGAGCAGTGAAGAGTTTATAGCAAATTTCAAAAAGCATCTCAAGTAACTCCATCAAATATAGATGCAAAGTAAAAAAAGAACAAAAACCCAAATCACTGTCCTCCTTAAAAAATAAAGATAGATTGGTTAGGAAGTAGCAGGTTGGCTAAGTAGTTGCTTTGTCTGTTTATACAGGGGAGGCAGATGGAGATCTGCTAAATCTGGGATTGTTTCCCCAGAGGCAGTAACAGGGAAGCTAGAAAATGTACAGGCATATAAGATATCTGGTTATAAAATGTCAGATTTCCTTAGAGGAACCAAAACTCAAGACATGCATACAGATGTGAATTTTAAATTGAGTAAGGAAATCAATGAAGTTTCAAAAGTCTTTAAAAAATACTTGATCCAGAAACAACTCTAAAGAATTCATTTATTGTAAACAACAAACCAAAATCCCCCAACAAACAGGTGAAAAACAAGGAATTGCATGCCAATGGGAAAAACTTCTAACAAAGTCTTTTGAAGGAATGTTGTGAGAAAATATCAAAATCTCAGTTTGATAAGGGAGTGGGACAGGAATTCAGACACAGAAGATCTTAATTCAGCCATCAGAGGGACTTTCTTCACCATACTTTTTCCATGCATAAAAGTAAGATTTTTAGCTGTGTTTTATTAAAACTCTGTTTATCAGGCCTTAATTTTGAAGACCGTGAAAATGAGTGGATATCTTCAGGACAAAAAAAACCCACAAAACCAAACACCTCTCAAGTTTGTTCTTCTCATGTACCTGGTGACAAGGCTATTACTGTCTTACAATGGGTAGAGTGCAAAGCAAACACAGGAGGCTGCCTGTATTCACTTAAAGCCAATATGACTTTAGAGAATCTGGGGCAACTACTCTGGGAAAGAAGATATGTTGAGGTAATCACTTAGAAACCTCTCCCATTATAAAAAGAATTGGTACTTAATGGAGGGGAAATATTGAAATCACTGTACCTGTAGTTTCTGCGTCTACATCTGGTCTCCTAGTTTCTGAAGTGTCTTTTACTGAAACACTTCTCAGCAAAGCTAACATTTAATAGGTTACTACTGGGGAAGCCAGTTTAAAAGAAATACTTGAAACACTTGGGTTTATTTCCACAGAGGGATACTTGTGTAATGTGCCTTGAATGTATTTATTCTTGTTGTTATTCCTTGCATTATTTGCCATATGGGACCACCAAAAGGGCAAATCAACATTTGGAGCACTAGGATACTGTTTCCATATTTTGCATAGACCACAAAGACACAAACAAACAAACAAACAAACAAGAATTCTGTAGTCATGCCTCAAATGCCCTGTGGTGCTTAGAGGCAGCTTATTTTTTAAATGGATGGTAATAAAACATTATTGAGCCTTAATTTCATAAAAGGTATAACAGTCAAATAAAGGAAGACTTCCTCAAAATAAGTGGTAGGCTTTTCATACCTATATATATAAAATAGCTTAGTGTGGAGAACACAACAATTCCCTTGTTTGCTGGGAACAGAGAAAAATTTACTTAGATTTCTGGCACTATGTCTCTTAGAGTGTGAGTCACAAATGAGAGGGTTGCTTGAGGCTTCTCGGTGGTGATCTCTCCTCACAAAATGATATAAAATGTCTCCCAGATGTAATATTGCTGTCCTCTTCTGTAGAAAATATTTCCCATCTCTTGGACATCCCAAATTGATTTTGGGTTGCAGGCATCCCAAAGAGGTTTGTTGGCATCCACCATTCTGCATGGATCTACTCCTTCCAGTGACAAACTTGCGTCACATTAAACCTATATTCAGCGACAGATGTTTTAGAAAAGCCATCTAAGTTTGTTTTGGTAGAGCCAAATTTAAAGTTCTGGAAAGACTGATGTGATAAAATGTAATTCTAATTCATACTCAGCATGTCTTCTTCATACTCTGCATATTCTTACTTTGGATAAGATAGATCCCACCTCTGTCTGCTTTTACATGTTGGTTTATGCAGCTTTCCAGCAGAAATGCAACGAACAGCAGTCTCTCCTTTCAGTGCGGTTCCTCTGCATTCACAGAGCTGTTACCTCCTTATAAGATCTCCCAGGTTAAATGGTCTTCCTGTTGCTCACACCACTTTTGCAGTTGTTTTGAAATTCTACAACTATTTGGTAATTTTAAAACTTCTAGTGTGCTTTCAGCATTTGATAGAGATGAAATGTGACAGTTGGATAAGGCAGATCACAGGGCATTTAAAATTTTCCACCTTTCACACTTATACAGTCTTCTAGACCACAAGTCCGTCCCTCTAGATAGGGAGCTGGAGTCAAGAATGGTGAGTTGCACAGTGGAAGACAACTGTGAAGCGCATAATAAAATGTTTACAGTTATGGGTTAAATGTTGCTGTTTCTGATGAGAACAGGTCTTTCAAAAACAGATGCAAGACATACTTTTGCATCTAGTGTTCAAAACCATACACAATTATCACCTGCTATTACACCTCCCTGTAGGAAGCTGATGGTTAGAATTCACGGAATAATCGTCTTTTTTTTTTTTTGTAATCATGAGCTTACTGAACGGAAATGTACTTGTTCTGAAGAATGTTATTGTATTCACAGGGGTTCTTACACATTTTCATATTAACAGCAAATATGGTGCATGGTCATTTGCAGACCACTTTTCTGTTTGAGATTGAATAACATCACTCAGGCAACTGCAACAGCTACTTACACAGGGAAAATAATACTGCCTAGATATAATGTTCTAGTTCTTTACAACAGGACTTGAAAGTTGGATATGAAGAGAAAATTACTGAGTTTTTGTCAAGTCAGAGATATTTTGAAATTTCTGAATGTGGTTTGCAGACTGTTGTGCTAATTTTTTGCAAGTTTATCTTGAAAAGGGGTAAAAGACAGACAAAAGATAATCAAAACTGAAAATGTTGGATATTGCTAATGTGCAATCATACATGGATGTGCCTTTTCAAGATAATCGATTTGATCAACTTAGTGTCTGACTGATTCCAAACCCTGCCTGGGTACTTGTACTTTTGTTGTTGCTGTTGTTCTGTTGCTGAAGCAGTTGTGTACACTCAAAAGTCCTCTACCACTGGTCCAAGGTTCCCAGTTTCAGTAGTGGATTTTTCCTGCCATGCCATCTATTCTGTTGCTACAGATTCAGACACACTCAGGACTTCTGAGGAAAAAGAAATGTGTCCTGTTTTCAGTTTCTCTTTCTCTGTGTAGGAGACCAGCAAATCTTTCAAAAACACTTAGGTATGCTTTAGAGTTCAGATTTCTTCTTAGTAAGAAGTTTGTGGTAGGTAAAACACCAGAAGAAGGGCTATATTCATGTTTTTATGGGATGATTAATTCAAACTCTCAAAATTTCCTGTCCTGAATGCTAAAAGAACTTATTGAACATAAAACTGTAAACAAGCTATGATGCAATTCTTAGTAGTCGTAAGTTTCACTGCTCTTCTCCAAAAGCTGAAATTAAAGTTCAGCAAGAAGTTTTTCTCCAATGTTAAATGTTCTTGTTTTCCTTCCTGCAGAAGAGTAACCATTTATATGCTGCAGAATTTGCCCTGTTTGCGTCACATTCTCCAGGAACAGTGTTTGAACTACAAAAGCTAACTTGAATTATAAAAATGCAGTAAAAATGATTACACTTAAGTTTGCATTGATTTTGTATGTTTCTACCACTGATATTATTATTATTCTCTCAAGTGCACTTACAAAGCCTGATGTTTTCTAGTGTAATGTTTATATTTAGGATACGGTTTGACATTTTACAGAACAGCGCTGAGGAGTAGCGGCTATGTTGTGAAGCCCTCACAGGCGGGCAGGCAGAGCCGGCGGGCTGGGCGGCTCGCTAGTGGCTTGTGTAAATTTAGGAAACAGACCAAACCCTGACGGCCAGGAGCTGAAGGGACAGGGAAAGCAGGAGACACGGTGGCGTTCTAGCTGGGTGTTCGGGGATTGTTTCTGAGCTGTCACCTCTGGGACACGGCTGCGCTGCCTGTGGCACGCCAAGGCACCGAGGCACCGAGGGACACCTCGTTCGGCGGCTCTGGGCTCGCCCGGGGCAAGCAGACACGCTCGGCTGGCGCAGGCTCCTTCCAGCCCCGCCGGCGTTCCCGGCGCCAGGCGTTCCCGATGCCAGGCGGCTCCGGCCCCGCCGCCACCCCGCTCCCTCTCCCGCTGCCTC
>VZRL01001273.1:281627-468332 GCA_013397895.1 Origma solitaria | reverse complement strand
CAATGTCACGGCGCGGGGCGAGCAGGGGATGCCCGGCCACGGGGCGCGGCCAGAGCCGGAGCCCCGGGCGAGCCCGCCTGCTCCGCGGCCGCCGCCGGGCAAACTTTGCCGGCAGAGCCGCAGGTAGCGGGGTCCCCGCGGGCTCCTCCTGCCCGGGCGGGGTGGTGGGTGCCGGGGCTTTATCGGCGTCTCCGCAGCATCGTTTGTTTGCAGAAAGGATAAAGCGCGGCTGTAAATAGGTCAGGGGCTTCGGCAGCGCCTGGGATTTGCGTAACGATTTTTGTTACGTGGGAAAGGTGCAGGGCTCCCATTCCCGGGCTCCGAGGCTGCACCGAGCGCTGCTTGCCTGGCAGACCGAGTGACTTCTTAAAAAAAAAGTAGTTGCAGGAGCACAGCTCGGCTTTCTTGTTTTTAAATCCCGACGACTTCGGGAAAGTTGAATTTCTTCAGCAAAGGAGGAATTAACCCACATGGAGTCATCCTTGATGAGCTAATTACGCGTGGTGAGTGCAAGTGTTTGGCATCACAAGCCCGTGGATGGTGGTGGCATGCTTAAAATGTTTATGTCCTGGTGACCCTGTTTCAAAATATGTGAAGCATAGGTAGGTGCAAGATTGTGTTTTCTGTGGCTACAAGCAAGAAATGCTCTTGTTTCAGTGGGATTGTCAGAATATTCATGCATGTGAGAAGGCTTAAGTTTGTTTTCTCTTATTTTTGACTCCTGATCAAACTTGGGAACTCTCTTCATGGGTTTCAAAGGTTGTGAGCTTGGCTTTAGGTCTGTATTGTTAAGCTTGTGTGGCAAATCTGTAAATGGGAAAGTTAGAGAAGTGTGGCACTGTGAGCCCTCAGAAGTTTCAATAAATCTTCAAAACACACATTTAACTGCAGCTAACTACTAGTTATGGGAGGAGGGAGATGATAATTTTACTTGCCATATTCTTTGCTGCTGCTTTAGTGATGCCTTGGACAAAGTATAAAAATGCAATGCAAAACAAGTCCTCTTGCTGTCAAGACTTTGTATGTTTCATTCGTATCTGAATGAAATGTAATATGAAACAGTAGTGTAAAACCCTGAAGTCACTGGGGATGCGTCTGTGTGGTTGCAGTAGATGTGGATGAAGCAGTGCTGCTGCAGGTCCAGAATGAGAGGCAATGGCAGGATACTGGTGAGATGCCCAGGCTGGTGGATTCAGGGAGAATGTGCTTTTTGAAGCTTCTGCCTCTCATGGCAACATTGTGCTCTCCAGTGGATGCAGTCACCCTGTGCCCTGCAATTACTGTTAATTACTGTTAGTGCAATTCTGAAAACAAGTAAAATGTGTCTCTTCATGTAGTCCAGAGCTGACGCTAAACTGGTGTGAGTGGGTTATGCTGTTTCTCCTTTTCCAAAGAAGTAATCTTGCTACTCCTTTCAATTCACCAGGTCAGTAGACTGCTTAGGGCAAGGGACAAGGTTTTTCTTCTGTTTTGTTTCTAAGGTATTCCTCTATGGTTGCAAACTTTTTTCTGGTGTTTGGTTTTGCCAATGGGTTTTCTGTACCTCAGACCTTTTCCAGTGGATGGGAATTGATATGCTTGTATGAACTCTCAAGGCAGAAGATAAACCAGGAGTTATGAAAATGGTCACATGAAAAACTTCCTTTTTTCTATTGTTTGGCTTAATAATCCATAAGGTAGTAAGAAATTAGAAAGGAAACAATCCTCTTACAGGATATTTTCACTAAGTTACCAAGTTCTTATATTTTCCCAGTGAAATCCACATGGTTAACCCTAAAAATATTAACAAAAGCTAGCAGGTGTCAAGGTACTGTACTGACTTGCCTCTTCCTGCACCAACGGGAGCTGTCCGTCGCTCCTGCGCTCCCTCTGCACTGCACATTCTCTCACAAGGGATCAACATACTCACACCGGTACCGATTTCACTTAATTGACTGTCCTTCACTGTCTGCATCTTTATTATTTATCTTTTTGACTTCCTCAGCTAAGTTTTAATTGAGAGGATATCTTCCTCCTTGAGTACAGTTGCTCAGGGATAAGGCAGTATAAAAGCAGCAAAAGGCCTTGTGGAAGGTAATCTTTTGGGGGAGTGTAGGCTTGTTAGCTAATTAGCTCTGCAAGTCCTAAGATTCTGAGCAGCAATGAGGATTACTGCATAAAACATAACAGATGCTTTACAGTTGTTGCAGTTTTTTCTCTTCAGGTTATCACAAGGGATTGTGGTTTGAGAATATTTGCTCTCTGATTTTGAGAATTTATGAAATGGGGCATTCCTATTATTTTCAAAATGAGCATATGGTACAGTTGTGGTAGTCGCAAATCTCACAGCATTCATCAGGCTGTGTTGGGATGTAACAGAGTACGGAACTGGAGTGCAAGGTTCTCTCTAGTGTACTGAAATACACTGCAAAGCTTAGGTCATCTGTAGTTAATGGGAAGAAAAGATGACTTTGCAGTCTGAATAGCTTGCTTTCTGAGATTTTGCACTCACTTTGTAATGTGCCTTAAGCCCTTTGGAATGCCTTGAATGACAACTTGTAGCAGATAAATATTTTGGTTCTGTAACTTCTGCATTGAATTCAGAAAATCGTAGTACTTAATATCTGTCATCCATCAAGATACAACTGTGAATATTTTATCTTATGTGATCCTGAATTACCTCTGATGCAGTGAAGATAGAGGCAGATGCTAAATGCCATAATACCCCAGTTAACAAAGGGGAAGTTTCCCCAGATTTGTTGAATGCACCTGCATATTTTATCCTCAGGCTGATGAATGTACAGAGAGTTGAAAGAATTACAGGAACTTCACTCTCCTGTGTGACTGTAACATCCCTCTGGCTGCATAGGTTACTAGATTTTCACCACATAACTCTGTTTTCCTTACTACAAATGCAGCTGAAATTTTGGTTGAAGGGCTATTTTCTATTATTATTTTGCCCACAAGTGCAAAAGGTACAGGTTCTTTTCAAATGTAAAGTTTCTCCTTTTACTGCAGTTTCCCAGAGCTTGCATAATCCTACAACAGGAAGTTTCTGGCTTTCATTATTTAACAAAGGCTGGTGTTTTTAAAACAAAACATCTAAAACATTTTGAAAACTTGTGTCCTAAGGATTTTGAAAAATGTTTTTCCACAAAATTAATACATTTTCTTATTTTATGTAATGCACAAAGCAAGCAGGGTAATTATGGCAAAAATTGTATCTGCACTGTGCAGTCATTTGACGTAATTCGATGTTGTTGGGGAAAGTGCTGCCAAAGACTAGCTAGTATTCTAATACAGTTACATTCAGTGAGAGCACTGAATATTACTAAGTAAGCATTGCTTAATTTATGTTATCAGTAGTATGTTGGTAAAAATAACAAAATATTTGGTAATTTGTTGAGGTATAATGTATCTTTTGGTGCTAGGAGGTGAAGGTCTTACTCTCTTTGCCACAAATAAAATCTTTTGTTCTGATGCCCTGCAATACATGCTATTTCATGAAATTGAGCTAATATTTCCAAGAGTGATTAATTATACCCATTAACTTACACATTTTTATTGTTTCCTTTCTAAGTGATTGCTCTCCTCAGATCATCTGCCATAATTCTTTTGAATTTCTCAAATGTGAAGCTTAGAGTTGTACATTTTGCATGCAGCTGTGATTCTTCTTCTATATTAGCTAAAGCTGACATTGCTTTCTATAAACATATTAATTGACATGTTAAAAATTCATTAGACAACCTGAGCTTCCAAGGCTTGTAAAAATAGAAGCCTTGTAAACCAATCTAACTATATCAGTGCAGCCCCAGTCCTTTGCTTATCAATATTGGTACCTTAACAATTTTCTGCTGCTGAAACTTGTAATGACAGCTGATGCCAATACACAATGAGGCATGTTAGAGCTGTGTTGTTTACATTATTGATGATTGTTTGAATATGAGCAAGTTAACCTGTTAGGAAAACACTGTTAAGGCTTCATTCCTCAGTGAAATTATTCAATAAAATTTCGTTTATTGACAACAACTTTTTTTGTTATTAAACATTTATAATAAGGAATTTAAGAGGGGGCAGTAGCTAAACATGAGTACAAGAAGCAGCTTTAGACAGCTGAAGTCCTTTTTACTTCACTTTATATACCTGCATTCTATTCAATTACATAGCCATCTAAACGTTTCACAAGTTTTAAAATGTTGTGAGTTTGCATTGAACACAGAAATGGCATTAAGTAGGTTTCAGTTTACAAATAGGTGAAATGCATTTTCTTCTGTGGCAGAATGCAGGCTCTGCATAGTTATGCATCTTGGTTCACAGTTTTCTAGACCTGGTGATTTTGCTGTGTGACAGGATGACAGGTTGTGGTATTGGTAAAATGCTGCAATTCTGAAATATACTGGGCAGCTTTTCATCCCTCTTTGCTCTCCACTGGCAAATTGTTTGGTGCAGGTGTGCCAGTGCTGAAAGTATGGCAAACTTGGGGCACACCTGCAGCTAAGTCAGTCACTCTGCGTGTGAGGGAGGGTAATCTTGTCTCCTACAGCACACTGGTTCACATTGAGAGATGTCTCACACGCTCTGCTTGCAAGCAAACCACAAGGCTCAAAGCCAGTCTGCTCTGCTATGGTATCCATTACTAGCACCTGTGTGGCAGGGAAAGTGATCCTTAGGACTAAGGTAAGTCTTGTGTGTGAAGGAAGACTGTGGAACTACTTATTACAGGCACTGAAGAACAGCATCTGAAATGATAGCGGTCGGGTCAGGAGAGCAAAGTAAAATTACCTTGAGGTGAAACTTACATTTTATTGTGACTTTAAAAAGAAAGTTTTCTTTGTTTTTTGTTTATGAGGCTTTTGTTATGTCATGGTAGTCAACCTGCTGCCTTTGTACAACCATTGTGGTCTCATACCGAGTAGTTCCTAACTGAGTTATTTAATGGTGACTGGAGTAGAGCTGACTCCTAGCAGAGAATGTCCTCTACTGAATCTTGAACACTTCTCAGCTTTACTGAACTTGTAAGATCTAATGAGTTTATAGCATAAGTGGTTACGACTGTAGGCCCTGTTGTTTTTTTATATGTACTTGTGCAGGTATCAGAAAGTTAAACATATGGTAGCAGACTTTGTTTAACACCACATGCTATTCTGTTTTAATTTGACACTTCTCACTACATCCCATTTAGATATAGTAGACTATCAGGTCTCCTTAGCCTATTGTAGTTTGATACAATTTCAAAGATTAGTTAGTTTAAGAATCAGTGATGGGGCAGGAAGCATTAGTATAATCTGCTTCAAAATGGAAACAGAGGGGGAAAAAGTTTAATGTGATTTTCATGTCATCTAGTTTATATCTTACAGTGTTCAACTGTATCTATTGTAATTTTGATTAAAAAGAAGCTTGTTTTCCTAAGCCAGGAAAAAAAAATTGAGCATAAATACTCATTATCAAGGTGTATTCCAGAGAAGATGAGTTTGTATAAGATAGTAAGTAAACACCCTCAAAGTTCTTACTCTGCCCTGTGCAGCAAGACTTTCAAAGAAGATACAGGAACCTCCTAATGGGATTTTATAATGAAAGTGCTAATAAAAAGCTAGCAGAGGAGTATCTAGTCTCATCTTTGCATGACTGCATATGACCAAAAAAAAAAATAATTGCATAATCTTTCTTCCTTTGGTCACCTGCTAATAACTGGATGGTGAACCTTTGACTTGAAATTGCAAATGCATGTGTGTGCCTAGTTGCACTTCATCTTTCTTTTAAAATGAGATTATTTAATATGTTGCAATTAAGAAAACGCCTTACAAATTTGCATCAAAGGTTATGGTAAAAGATTCTGCCTTTGTCTGTTTCTGCAGTCTGTTGTCTGCAATGCAGGTGCAATCTATGCCAGACAGAAGCTTATTTGGTAGATTGTGGGGTCTGTGCATAGTAAGTACCATGTTTGATGCTTATCTTGGTCCCTTGTTAATGAGAGAATCAAGAATATCAATATTATAAACCTCGAACAGCATTATGAGAGCTTAAGACTTGCAAAGTTAAGAATTTGAAAACTAAGAAATGGTATACAACCTTAGCTGGATCTCTTAGTGTGCATAATCAAGAGTAACCTCTGTTTTGTTTTTTTCTCACCACATTTTGTGCACAGGAAGTGTAATACGTGCTTCAACAATAGTAAAATAAATTTAAAAAATCTTTGTAACACGTCCATGATAGAACAAAAAGAGCATTCTCCTGGCCTAGGGGGAGATTTCAGCACAAGGAGGGGTCTTCAACAATGTTGGATGCCTGGGCTGAGTCCTGGGGTCTGGTATGTCCACCCTTGGAACGATGTAGTGTGAGCAGAACTGTTGTCTTGAACGGCAGCGGGAGCATTCAGCACCTCTGTAAACTGGAGTCTGCAGTTATCCACTCAGGAAAGTCGTGTGCTAGTAGTGAGTGATTTAAGCAACTTGCCAAGCATTTCTAGCAGCTCTGTGGTGGAGCCCAGGCTGCAGATAGATTCTGCACTGCAGCATTTAAGTGCTTTAATATTGAGAGAATCTTTTTCTCTTGCAGTCTCCTGCTTTCCTTCCAATTTCTACAGTAAATGACATTGGTTTTTTTCAGGAGGCAACTGTTCTTATGACTTTGATTGTCTTGATTAATCTTCAGTCTGGGAGGGGAGGGAAAATGTGATCTTGTAATTTAAAGAGCCTATTAGTTGGGTTTCTGTAAAAAACAAGCTATTCTGCCCTAAGGAATCATGGTAAATCTTGAATTTTTCATCGGTGAGTGCTTTTCAAATTGTTAAAACTAGAGCCTGGTTTCTGGAGTTTATGGAATGATTGGAGAAATAAATTTTGTGCTACTACATGGAGTAGCAGTGGAGGCTTGACATGCTTTGTGTTTCACTAGTACTTGCTCAGGTGTTGTCAGATGCCACTCTGGAGAACTTCACATTCTTGTAGACAGGTGACAGGAGCAGCAGAAGCTTATTGTCAGGTTTGACAGCTAAAATGGACTTATGACACTCCTAGTCCCATAAATAATATGAAAATTTCATAAGTAATATAAAAATATTAAGTACTCTAACATATGGGTAGGGATGTTTGGTGCTGTTGCCTTATTCTACACAGGATTAAACAGCTGAAAATGAATATATGTTGTCTGTAAATGTATAGAATTTTGAAGATAGAAGTCATTCTTTTAAAAGTGTCTGAGGCTGCTGAAGCTTTAGAGAATAAATCCTAGGGGGAGTGGCTGAGGGAGCTCGGTTTGTTTAGCCTGGAGAAGAGGAAACTCAAGGGAGACTTTATCACTTCTACAACTCCCTGACAGGAGGTTGGAGCTAGCTGGAAGTCAGCCTCTTCTCCCAGGTAACAGGTGACAGGATGAGAGGAAATGGCCTCAAGCTGCACCTGGAAAGGTTCAGGCTGGACATGGGGAGGAATTTCTTCACTAAAGGGGTGGTTAAGCACTGGAACAGGCTGCCAAGGAAAATAGTGGAGTCACCATCCTTGTAAGTGTTCAAGAAACAACTGGACATGGCATTTACTGCGATGGTTTAATGGACATGGTGGTGTTTGGTCAAAGGTTGGGCTCGATGACCTTGGAGAGCTTTTCCAACCTTAATGATTCTCTGTTTTTATAACTTTTACTGATCTAGGTTTGGATAAGGCTAAGCCCACTGTACTCAGGGACCCCTTCTCTACTGCAGGCAGGTGACAGATGCTCCGGAGCAAGTGATATTCCCAAAAGGCTGGACGACAGCCACCTATCCTGACATTTTCTTTCTCTTTCAAACAGGTTTGAGAAAACATTTCAAGCAAACTCTGCTTTCTTTCCTTGGCATGTGGGTTAGTCTCACAATCTCATGAATGTTACAAAAATAACTTAAGAAACCACACAATGGAGCTTTACAAACTTCAGCATCAGAGAAATTTGCATTGATGATCAGCAATAACAAATTTTGATAGAAGTAATGTCAAAGTCTGATTATGTTGTCAACTTCATAATTTGGTTTTATTGTCACCTATTTTAACTTGGTAGATTTGTTGAGTCTCAGTTGTCCCCGTCATAATTACAATTTATTGTGTAATTCAAATAGGATGGGGCAGTGAGAGGCTGACAAAACAGGTGTGGTGTAATGCTTGTTTTCACCGCTTTCAGTGAATTTGCATTAGCCAATATTTCTGCATATAAATAGGCAGTGGCTTGTTGTTGCTGTGTAAAAGATCTGGAAAAACCATGCCATTGAAGGAGCCCCATGGACCTCTTTATGTCTTTTTATGTTATTTTTACTTCTTGGAAGAGTTAAATCTTTTTTCCCTTAACTGTAAATTAGACTGATGATCAAGTTTCTGTATCACAGTTTTATAAGGAAGGATCTGACTTTTTTTCCTTCATTTTAAGCTGGACATCTAGATCTTGAGCAAGGATAGGAAAACTTCCTTCTTGTTCAGAGGGAAAGATTTATACCAACGTGACTTGGTGAATGTTTAAACAAAAAGCAAGCACGTGCTGGCGTTAAACCCCAGACGGCACAACACAGAGGGGCTGCAGGGAGCCTGCGGCTGGCCAGGAGCGTGTGGGGTTTGTAATCTCTGTGTGCAGCACCACGGCTGCTTCCTGCCTCGTGCAGCCGATCAGAGGCTGTTTTGCCATGTGGTTGTGATAACTACGGGAATTGTCACGGGCAGTTAGGAGTCAACATCATGTTTCATGCTGAGCATGGGGGCTTGGCAGATTTGCCTTTGTATGGTTCTGCCATATAAATGCACTTGTAATATTAACCTGATGGAGCAGCTCATGCTTTTACAGAGCTGGAGATTATATTCTGTGTAACACTGAATCCAAGTTTTGAATGTTTCTGATTATGTATTTTTTTTTACTATATATATGTGTTCTTGAATCTCCTCCTGTCATTTATTGTTGCTACCACTGCATGGCTTCTCCCGTCCTAGGAGAACCCTCAAATTCCTTTCACATCAATGACTTGTTGCAAAGAGCTGATTTACTTTTAAATTTCTTATAAGGTTGAAGTAGCTGACTCTGAGCTACAGAAGTATTTTGTGTTGTTTAAAAGGATCATTTCAGCTTGTGTTTCCAAATGGGCTAGTTTATAAAACTCAGCATTGCTGGTTTTTAAGTATTGTCAGAATCTCTTTAAAATGCTTGTTATTAGGATTTCTATTTCATGTTTTTCCATAAACCCATAGGTAGAACTTTCTTCACTTACAGAGTACAGCCAAATGCTTCTCAGAATTAGTAGTGAAGATTAAAAATGTCCTTGAGAATGCTTTGGATCTTCCAGGTTGCAGGAGAGTGAGCTGTGGCTTTTGTGGGCTGACTTCAGTCAGCCCTGCCTGGTCCCTGTTGCTTCTGAGCATCCTCTACAGCTGCCTCTTTGTTGTCCTGTCAGGCAGCTTTAATGCCTTAGTCTTTGCCCTTTCCTTCAGCAGCTGTATTTCATGGCACTTCCAATTTCTTGACCCCCGTGTTGGCTTGTTGGACTTAGTATTTGACCTAGCTGTGTATTTGACCATACCCTCCTTCCTAACTGCAGCCTAACACAGCAAATTGCAAGAGTGGCCAGCAAGTTACTGGTTTCTTAGAATTCCCCAGTAAAATCTGAATCACCTTATGCATGGTGCCCCATTTTTAATAAAAATTCTTTTGGGCCCCTTTTTCCAGTCAGTGAAGCCAAAATAAAAGTGTAGTTTTAAAAAATTCACATACACTTTTTTTTTATTCAATAGAAAAAAGAAGAATGCTCTCTAAAAATTAAGCTGACTTGTCAAACTTGTGTATAGAGTACAAAAACACTTGTTCTTCCTTTTTAAAAAGTATTTATTGGGAAAACACAGTTGGAAAAATGGAGTATAAGACTACTATATAAGCCCTTGACTATTCTTTGCAGTTGCACATTGAGACTGATGAATATGTATATTTTTTTAAGCAATGTATATTGGTAATGATTACTTTTAGATTCATTCTCTTGCATTTGATGAATTGCTTTAGTAGCTACAATTATTAGATCTCTAAAAAGAAGGTGAAGAAGGAGTAAGGGCTGAACATAATTTGCATATATCTGTTCAATTAAAAATCTTTACAGAAAAAGCTCTTGGGGTTAGAGGCTCATCCTTGTGCTCTGTTTTTATACGGCCTTGGTGTTCACAAGTTTCTCACCTACTAATGGATGCTCTTGGTGTCACAGTAATAGTACGCATACTTAAAAGCCCTCTTGGGTTGCGAGATATACATTTTTCAGTTAATATGTCTGCATCAGATTTACCTCTAACCCTTCAAAGAAGGTCTTTTATTACATAACCGCATTGACTGAGAAATCTGGTATCAGGAAATAGATTTTTGCTTTCTCAAATTAGTATTGCCTTATTGGTAAAGGATCTCTGTAAATAGCCTGAAGTCTTTGCACTTAAGGGCTAGATTTAGATACATTTGATTAATGCTTTGCCTTAGTGCATGTAGAGATTTCCTAGGTTGTGAATGTCTGTCTTCAGAAGCACAGGAGTTTATTCTAATTAGGAAAAGAGTTAAGTAAGTTTAAAGATTCTATACAAGACTGCACTGCAATACAAGGCAGAATGATCTGTTATTAAAAAGAAAAAAAAAAAAAAAAAGATGAGTCAGGGTTTCATGGGGCTTCCCTGCTAGGAAATTAAATATTGATGTTTTTCAGGTAGCAATGCTCAGCTATTAGAGAAAATACCTATCTGCTGGAAACATCTTTTAGTATTTTACAATGTATGGTACAAAATATGGCCAATTTTAGAGTTCTCTGATATGCAACAATGCAAAATTTTATGCTTAGCTGACTCTTTAATTAGCTCTCATTCTGTCTCATATGATTTATAGCTTCATGACTCTTATGTAAAAATGATATATGACTTAATGAAGCAGAAAGCTACAATGGGTTCACACCTCTAGCTATTTAAATGGTTTCCCGGAGGTAGGGGAATGGTTGTGCTGGAGAAGAAGCAGCTGTAAGCATCTCCTCATTTATTATGGAAAGGATGTAAAAGTCCACGTTGCTGTGACTTACAGTTGTTTGCCTCTTTGTCACATATACAATTCACTGCAGTGAGGAGGGAATGTGGCTCTTCCATAAAGCATAAAAATAGCAGGTAAGGTAAGAAATGCAGATGTAATCTTTCTTGCTCAAACTCAGTTTAGTGCAGCTGTTTGACATATATCAAATCTAACTTTTTCTTGATACAAGAGAAATAGTGTTTCAGTGCTATTTAATTTCAATAATGGGCTGTGAAACCCTTTGTGGCCAACTGTTTTTCTCAGCTAAGGAGTTTTGGGGAGGTTTTTTTTTTCCAAATGGGTACTTTGACCATACAAGTAACTTTTTTGAAGAAAGAGGTGATTTTTGCTCTATTACTCATACACGTGAAGTTTCTCTACTTATGCTTCTGTTAATTTTATGTATTTGTCTTTACAGCATCTTTGATATAGGGGTTCTGATTTTCTTAATTACAATACTGTATATTCAAATTAGTTAATTCTGGATTCTTAATAGTTTAAGTGGTCTAAGCTTGTCTTCTGTAATGGAAAGGGGGAAAAATCAGGGATATCAGAGACATTAACTGCCTTCAGCCTTGTTTGGATCTCCAGAAACAATTTGACTTCTGTTTGCGGCAGCAGCTTTCAGTAATTACTGTGTGGAACCCTCTGAAATACAGGAGTGAAATGAGGCCCTTTTTATTTTACTATGCAGCTGCAGGATAAATGTTTAAAAATTACCATCTCCGCCAGGAGTTCAGTAACATTACAGGTATGTCTCTGGCACCTGTGTTTGACACAAACACATATATTTCTGAATCTGTTGTGGTCTATATCCATTTCCTACACATTTTAGGAAGAGACCATTCCTTATTTAGCTTGTGGTCTTATCTCCAGCCACAAATGCTAGAACCTTTTCTGGCTTGCATCTGAGGGTTGGGGTTTGCCCTTAGAGTTTTGTAGGTACATTTCCCTTCCCTCCTTCCCTCCCTCTTTCTCTCTTTATGTTTTTTTTCCTTCTTGGGAAGTTTGGACTTACTATCATTAGTCGGTAAGAACTGTGTGGTACCTTTTCAGTTTATAAACGACTGGGTTTGTAAGTAAAGGCTCTTACCTACTCTCGTGATGGGAGATGTCGTTTCTGACATAAATTCTGGGGTTCACAGAGAGTAATGTTTTGCTATTGCCAGGTGTTTATTAAACAAGTAAGGATTTGTGGAATTTACAAGTTCTTCCTTCAAATACCTGGTTATTTTCTCAAATTCATAAAAATATTTTAAGTGTTTCTGGGCTTCACAGTCTCTTCTGGAGCCAGGAGTCTTTGGGACAGCTGGTGCAGGAATTTTTAGATATCTGGGGAAAAAAATAGCAACACTCCCTCTCTTCCCAGTGTCCTCCAAGCACTGGCAGTGGCTCTAATATTGCAAGTGGGCTGTGCAAGTCATTGATGCATTTGTCTCTTGGTTTTTGGACTCTCATATAGTCCTTTTAAATGTCAGTAGAAGAGAAACTGTGCTTTGCCATTTTACAGTTGCAGTTTGTGCTTACTTCACGTTTGCAGTTAAACACAAATACAGTATTCAAGGAAATATGCAACTTTATGAGGTTCTGGTAGAGCCTGAGAAATTAGTGAAAAGCAAAGATTACTGCTCTAGGAAAGGTAGATTAGTCCTCTGTATTTGGTGGTGTGTTAGTTTATAATTTCAGAAGTGAATTATAGAAATTTTCCTAGCACTTGTGAAATTGTTGCAGCTTCTGGAAAATCTTAAGCATGCTGTAGTTTCTGCTAGACCTTTCAAGGAGGCTTTTTTGTTATATATAATGGGGATCTTGCTCAAAGTACAAGGAACATCACAAGGGCCATTTTCAGAGAAGAGTAGGGAGTGTACATGGCATTCACTGAATAATTCTGGAAGTACTTGCTGCCAGAATGGAAAATTTCGTAGTGCAATGCCCCTCATGCGCTGTGTTCTGCCTATTTTCTCTCTCCTCTCCAATCTGGATGGAGGCTTTTTAAAGGTTTCTGTGGCAGCGTGTGACTGTTGTAAACCAGAATTTTGGCGGTGGTGATGGTTCCTGATTCTCCGTGTGTGTCCGTGTGTGTCTGTGTGTGTGCACACTTATCACAAGGTAGGCTGAGGTCACCTACTGAGAGCAGCCCTGCCTGTGAATGAGGGCACCATAAGAAAGTGAACTTTTTCCTAGTTAATGACCTAAGCTAGAAAGAGTTTTACATAATATGAAATATAAGCACCTGTGTTGAGGTGTTTTAAGTGAACATGTTTATATTTGTGTAAGTTAATAGCTACCAATGCTATTGAGATCATCCAGCATCTTAATTTTCCTTTGGGAATGTTTTATGCAATTCTGAGTCATCCTGGCTTAACTTTGAATATGACCGGTTATATTTTACAAAGTGGTATGTTTTGTAGGAAGTTGGCATTTTTGTAGGTAAGAAATATATATGTTGGTAAATATGTGAATATAAAATGGTGGCATTGATAATACCTTTATACACAAAGGTGTTGGCGTACTTGCTGCCACCACAAGGTTAGTACTGAACTATTCAACTTTTTATTCCCAAATCTGGCATTTTTTGAGGTACAGATGCATTGATGTACTCGGCTCCAGTCATACGTCTGTAGTGGCATGTATGGGTCCCTCTCTTTCTAGGGACATTGTGGCATGCTCACTGATCCACCTGTGCAGAAGCATTTGAGAGATCAGAGCCTAAGCATATTACTGCTAAATGTAATTAGATGCTCAACTCACACTGGAGTGCAATGGCTTCCAAGCGTCACCCAAGATAAACTGAAGAACAGGAATGATTGAGGACGCTTTAACTGCTGAGTACTTGTAAAACCATTCTGAAGAGCCAGACTTTTAAAATACCAGGGGACTGTGAACCATGTAACTCCTTACTGAAAAATGAGTTTTAAAAAGTTACACTTTGCTTAGTCTTCTTTTAAAGAAGAAATATTTTTTCCTGAGAAATAATTTGATCAGAAAGTAGTATCTATGTGTTAGTATATTGATTGTTTTGCTGCTGATTTTGCTGGGTGGTGGTGTTTGCTAATACATCTTTTTTTTTTGTTTATATAAGAAATTTGAAATTACTATCTAAAAGACAGGGTCAGTATGATCAAATCAAGTATTTCCCAACTTGAATGAAATACTGTATTAAAATGGCAAATAATGGAAGCCGTACTGGCACCGCTTAGGCTTGCTATGTTTTAGGAACCTTGGGATTAGTGTTTATCTCTCCCATAAAGGACACAAATCATTTAGATTAGAAGTAATCTGATTGTATTGAAGTACAAATTATAGCACAAAGGCCATTCAAGTGGGTTAAGTGACCAGGGTTGGTAAACACCATATGACTGCTGATTGGTCGATGAAAGAGTATTAACTGAAAGATAATGATGGATTTTAATCCAAATCTCTAAAGCGCAACAGCTGTAGTTCCCAAATGAGTTCACTCACTGACAGAGTTTTAGGACACCGATTTGTTTGTTTCTGTTTCACTTGCACAACAATTATTTTGAAATATAGCTTACATTTCCTGTATAGAATATAGCTATTCCACAAAGCTTTCTTTGATTAGATTTCTGTTCTACTTTCAGTGAGTGAGTTCATTATGTTTTTTCTGCATTTTACATTGGTGAAATGGTAGTGTTTTTATTTCAGTGTTCTGCAATATGCCAGGGCAAATTGTTAGTGTGACTTGGTTCAGGAAATCTGGCTGATGTTCTTTCTTTCCATATCTTCTATGAATATAGTATGAAATCTAGTTAAATATTTTTAAAAAAAAGGAAAAGGCAAACTTTTATTCAATAGGTACTTGTTCCCAGAATGCTTACTGATGGTAATGCCTAATGCTTATCACTGATAATAAATTATGTGAATTTGTGTAGTGTGTTTTATTTCAGAGTGCCTGTATGTAGTTTAAAAATGGAAATTGCATTGCATAACAATGAATTTATGATATCCTAAGAGTGAGAAGTGGCAGCTGTTCAGGACTTCAATGTACCACTGTCTAGGATGTGAAATGAAAAATGTAAGCAGACTGTATTTATTAATGATTTCAGTGTTAGGGCAATACTACCTTTTTTTGGGTTGTTGTTGCAATAAGAACTTTTGTTGGAAAGTTTCAGGTTCTCTCAAGTTTTCCCCCTGAATTTCTGCTTACCCTGAAATAAGCACATTCATTAAAGGAAACAGATGAATGTCTTCAAAAAGAAGGTAATTTAACTTCGTCATTCCTTGATCCATCTGTCTATTTGATTTTGGAAGGTCAACAAGAGACCAGATGAAGTAAGTGGTCCTTAATTATTGTTTACAGTCTACGTAGTCTGGCACATGAAAAATAAAGTCTTTCAGAATGATAGTGTTTCATCTTATCTGTCTTTGTATCTAAAAAATGTGCAAGATAAAACCACTCCTCTATTGTTATTCAGGATTTATTCAGATAATCTAGATAAGATTCCATGCCATTCCATTCCATAATCATGCCAGGAGCAGGCATTAGATCAGCCTGTGTACTGTTCCTACAGATTGTTTGGAGAGCAAAAATGGAGTCATCAGTACCTAGGTCATGTTTTGTCCTTTTGATGTAGACACGCCTAATGCTATAGGAAGTATAAGGAGGTATGGAACTTTTCCTTTGGATTCACTGTATAATTCAAAATGCAGTTAGGAAAACTGCCTGGTAAAGAAGTTATTGGTAGAGACCTTTGCACAAATGGGAGGATATTGCTCACTTCATATTGAAAGGAGACCTTGAATGCAGTTACATTGCAGCAGACTGGAATGCTGTTTAAAAATCATGACAAAAAAATTGTGACCTATTTCTTCTTGGTTTTGGATCCTGTGAACTCTCTCATTTTAATTTGTTTTCATATAAATGTAATAAATACTGCTTAGTTATAATAACACAATAATCTTCTCCCTGAAAAGGTGGATAAAATAAATTTCCCAGAAATGGTAACTATACTGCAGGTGTGATCTTGAGAGTTAAAGCTGGGTATCGGCTTGTGCATTTGGCTACCTACTGCTGCTTCATGGGAAGGGTAAAGCCAGAAAATCTGACAAGGTGCCCTTAATATGTTTTGTATGTATCTATGTCTTTTGTGTATATGCTTGGCCCAGTAGGAGCAGTGGAATATAATGCCATGTGTCATACTTGCGCAAACAGTTGTGCAAGCACTTTGGTCTGCCCAAAGTTAGGGTAGGAGATGGGATAGAGTAACCTGGTAAATGTTGTTTCTCATGTTGACAGACTAAAGATGTCTTACAGCTTGTGATATTTCAAATGTAGTTAATACTTAGATGATTATCTGTGTGAAATTTTTGGTCACTGGAGTGTACAAAGTTGAGCAAATCCAAAGATGGGCGTGAGGTTCTTTCCCTTCTTAGTGCCTTAGGGAAATTTTGCAGTGTGAGGAATGTTAGGCTTAGCCACAAGTACACAAAAAGAAACTCAATGAAATGCAAAGGGTGACTGTGCCATGAATTTCTCCTGAGAATCTGTCATCATCCAGTGTGACTCTTGAAAAGCTTTAGAGAACAAGATCAAGGTTGATCAATACCAGTATCTAGTTGTACTGTGGCTGAAGGTTCTGCTGTAGCATCTATGGCTGCACAGAGTTAGTTTTTGTGCTTATTTCTTAGGAGAGATTTTTAATATCTCAAAGGAGGAGGGTGGGGATTAGGGTACAGCCCCATTTCCAGAAAAATATTTGCTGATCATGTCTAGCGCAGCTACAACTGCCACCTGAGCTATGCCCCAGTCCAAAACATGATCAGGACTGAGGAAACTGGCACTGTATCAGCCTGGTTCATGAGGGGTCTCTGAATTGAAAGACCTTATTATAGGCTAAAAGTGTTTGAAAACCAAAGCTGCTACCTCCCTTCCTGGCCTAAATTTGGGAAAAAAATCTTTAAATGTTAAACACAAAAAAAACCCTTTGAAAGTTGCTTCTGTAAAATTTTAAGTTCTTAAGTTTTCAATTTTTCCATTTGTGATGATTGTCTGACATTGCTGAAACAGATGCTTATGATGCTATTTAATGACTATGCAATTTCTGAAATTAACATTTTGACAAAATTGCTTATTTTATAGAGAAAACTTTGGCTACAAACCAGGATTTTACAAAGAGAAATAGAAAATGTAATTGGGAAATTTGTAGCTGTAAACATTTGGAAATTTCTTCTGTCCTTAATATCCATTTTTTTGTAAGGATATTTTGTGATACCTCTGAACTCTAGTTGCTCTCCTGTGTGGTCTGCTATGGCAGATGAGTCTGTTTCTGCTGGCAGTTGAACTCGGCTTTCTTCAGTCATTTGTTAGCTGAGGAATGATAAATTTTTTAAAACAATAAAGTGACATTTAACTGACAGTTTGGCCTAATAATTGAAGTGGCCATTTAGCATAAGCTGAATTAATTTGAGTAGCTGAGAAGTCTCACTTAATTGTCATGCCGAAGGAAGCATAATTAAATAAAAAAATTTATTTGTATATTGTTTAGAAGTATTTTGTTAAATGAACTAGTGATTCCTAACCTTCCTGCTTTTTGGGGATAAGGGAGCATTAATGCTGCAATTGCAAAACTGATGAGTGTCCATCTGGAGTTCAGGAAATGGATTTGATTACTGCTTGTGATGAGTTCAGACTGAGAAGGGTGCAGAGAAGGGTTCTGGACAGGGAAAAGTAGGTCCTGTTTTTTATGGGGAGACTTCCTTAGGAATTATATCATCATAGAGGGTTTTGGATTGGAAGGGACCTTAAAGGTCATCTAGTTGCAACCCCTTGCTGTGGGCAGGGACACCTTCCCCCAGACCAACCTGCTCAAAGTCCCATCCAACCTGGCCTTGAGCACTTCCCAGGGATGGGGCACAGCCAGAGCGTCTCCGGGCACCCTGTGCCGGTGCCTCACCACTCTCACAGTGAGGTAGAGCAGATTATAACTAATCTAAACTGCCCTCTTTCAGTTTAAAGTCATTGCCCCATGTCCTCTCGCTGCATGCCGTTGTAGAAAGGGGGAGACTGTGGGAACATGAGGGAAGACAAAACACCTGCCTTCTGATGGATTTATGGATTGCATGCAGGAGGGAAAGAGAAATTAAACCATCAGCCAACCCAGAATCTGTGCCTGGATTGTATGACCAAATACACGCCTGATTGTTCAGGGTTGGTCCTGGAGGAAGTAATGAGGACAAGAATCTAGGTTTGGGTTTGTTGGGTTTTTTTTGTTTGTTTGTTTTTGTTGTTTTGTTTTGAGTTTTTTGTTTCGGTTTTTTGTTTTGGTTTGGTTGTTTATTTTTTTTGTTCCGGTTTTTCTGTTTGGTTTTTTTGGGGGGTTTTTTGTTTGTTTGTTTTTTTAGCCTTATGTTTCTTACACTGATAAAGCATAGCAGCAGTTCAGATGCTGATCAAGTACATGGCTGAGAGAACATAAATGCTCCTGCCTAAACACTGTCAGCTCTGAACATTCAAAAATCTTCTCAGATCTAGAAGAAAATTGAAATTGGTTTCTCTTTAATTCCCTTCTAGTTTTTGAGCTTTTAGGGTTCCTGTTTTCAGTCAGCTCTGCCAGGATTAGAAGGATATATAAAAAGCTAGAGTTCCTGGGGATTTTTATGACTGCATGACCCAGGCTTAAGAAGAATGCCAAGTACTGCAAGATATAATTCTGAGAGCTAGCAGTCCTGAATTGGTGAGTGGAATGTCATAAGCAAAGGTGACATCAGATTGATAAATTGGATTTTACTAAGTGAACCTTTTCAAATGGTTCATGTTGCAAAATCTCATATTTGTGATGTCAACACAGGAGCCTATTCAACCTGCTGGGCCTTTTAAGGCAGTAAGTGTGTTTAAAACTGTCTTTAACAGGAATTGTGATCAGTTATCAGATATTCAGCAAAGGACCACTTGAGCACAGATCAATTAGGTAAGCAAGAGAGAAAGCAAGATCTTCATTAACTGGAGGATTTAATAGAGGAATTGTTTATCACATGGATGTTTTGTGTTACCAAGCCAACTGTCTGCACATTGATAAAAGAATGGGTTTTTAAAAATTTCTTTATTAATAAAATGTTGAGGAAATTGAAAACTACCAGATTGAAAACTACCAAGTCTCCAAGGAATGTGACAGCTCAGACAAGGGAGAGAGCTACTGAAATAAGGTATAAAAGTCAGCTTTACTGCAATCTCAAAGTTGCAAAGGGCTTTGAAAAGTGAGTGACTGGAGAGAAATATCTCCTGAGAGTAAAATGGGCTTCTGAAAGATAACTTCAGCTGAAAATGCTAAAGTAAAAGCTGCTTGTTGTGCACCTCAGCATTTTCTAGTGCAAAAAATATATATTCTGCTCACACTTTCATCTTCCTGGGGGTTATATTTATTCAGAGGAGATTAATGGCCAATTTTCTGTGTGGCTGCCATCATCAAAAGTTTATCCCTTTGCAAAATGACTTTTTTTTTACTTTTTAGGGGAGCAGTATGCATGAATTTCTGTGAAAACTTCAAATTCATAGTTGTAAAATGACAGGTGGAATGATCTTTATATCCCTGAGCAGATGCCAGCCTTGTATTCTATGCAGGATGGCAATGCAAGACTGACTGTGACTTGTATAATTTTATGTCAGATCTTTTTGTTTCAAATAACTGGTATTGAGTTTTAAATGCATTTATGATTACCTGGCCATTTAATAAAGCCATGTGTTCTACAGAGAGCTGCACTAGGATGCTTGGATTAGTGAACTCTGCAGTGGAGGATGCAGTCTGGGATGGTTTAAAACACCTGGCAGTTGTACAAACACTCATTTAAAGAAGAGTAAGGAAACATGCTTAAAGAGCATGGAGAAACTGCTTTGTTGCCCTCCGTTGCCTCGAGCCGCATGTGTGGGGGGAGAGGAATGACAAATCCCCTCTCTCTCATTACTGTGCAGTACCGACCTTCATGATCTCTCTCCTTTGTGTCCCGTTGTGCTGATGTTAATGATTTAAAGGCAATTTGTCCAAATCTTGAAATTTTACTACTTAAGGTTTGAGCTAAAGCAATGTTTTTTTTTTCATCCATGCAGACACTGATGTAACCTTTATACCTGTGCAAGGGTTAATTACCTGCCTCAGTGAAAGGTTTTCGTGTACCTGGTGATTTTAAAAAGTTTGGAAAAATGCTTCTGTGGATGTATTTTTCTATTTTCTCTGCTTGCTTTAGGTATTTATCAATGTACAAAAGAAACTTAATTAGGTAATTTAAAAATAATTATTTTTTGTAGTTTGAGTGCCTAATAGCTGCTATTGGGGAAATTGCTGTATGTTGTATTAACCATCTATAGATGGATATGACAGAAGAAGTGAGTTTATGCTTGTTGTTGAGGAGGTAGAAGATATCATACTAGTTCTGCTTTTTAATTGTCTTTTCTTTCTTCTGTGTATATATAATGTGCCAGTGCATGAGCAGGAGGGTAAGAAGACTCTACAGGGAGGGTAGGAAAGAAATTGGAACGGGGCAAGAATTAAGATGGAGACCAGCTATCAAAATGATAGCAGTAGATAGACTGCAAGAAAAGGAGGCAGAAAAAACATCCTGTTGGCAAGAAAGAAAAATCTAAATTTTTTTTCAGGCCAAGGAAAACAATAAGTTCTGCAGAATTGCTTCTTCGTCTCAGGTTCCCTCAGCTCATGGGGCATATGTGCCTTTTGCCACTGATCGCAGTGGGAATCCTTAGCTGCTCCCAGCTTGCTAGGTGGACTCAGCAGAACACTCTAACTTGTTCTTGATTTACGTGTCTTCCACAGTGCAACTTACTCTTATTTTATTGGGCAGTTAGAGAGCTATAGCCTTCCTGATTTGTCTGATCTAAAATAAACTTAAACTAACCTAGTAGGTCTCAACAAATCTTCTAAACTTGACAGCAGATGGCACATGCTTTTTATTTAGCCCTGCATATACTATCTTGGTGGGTGGTAACTGCCTTAGGACAAAATCAGCATCCCACCAGTCACCATCTGGGATGGCAGATGATATGTGGGACTGTCATGAATAAGCATTCTGATGTTTGTAAATGTCTGAAGGAAGACACTGCTTGTTAACGTGGCAGTTGGTATGCAGTCACCACCATGAGAAGCTCACTTTATGCAGTAATCAGCAAAAGATGAATTGTGTGCCTTGGGTTCATCTCTGGAATACGGGTGGGTGTAAGTTGGTTCTTCCATAATTTGTTCATTTTGATGGTGAACTTGAATGGCTCTTATTTTGACAGATATCTAATCTTTGTCATTCCATTTGTGCAAAAAAAAAAATTCTCTTAGGCACTGTATCAGCAGTGATATTTAGATGCCTCATACTGCATCATACCCTATACTGACAATGAGCACAAGTGCATGCTATGAAATGTGCCCTTGCCTTTGCAGTGCTCTTAGTTGATGGGGAAAGGGAGGGGACAGTTTGGAGAAAAAGATGCGAAATTGCTTGTAAAGAACACCCCATAGTTTTGTTCCACACACAGGAATGGAAATGCACATCTTCTGGCCCTCCTGTACTCCCATTTTCCCTTGTCCCCTGGGGAAGATGCACAGACAGAAGTCTGAATTGTGAGGGTATCCACAGGCCATTTCCCTCATCTTACCTGTTCCTGGCTCTATGCACTAAGCCTCTTTTCCCAACATAAGTGCTTTGAGAAATGCTATTTAGATCTTTTTTGTTTGAAAGGGCTGCTTGCCATTTGTGTGAAAGGTTCCTTATGTAGAGTATTTTAGACACTAAAGCTGGCCTTGTAGGAAGTACAAACATCTTTGAAAGAAAGAAATATGTGCATCTATCATGCAATTTGATTCCTACTGCAGTTAGGTTTTGGTTTGTGTTATTATTGTTTTACTCACAATTAGCTGGTCTGTGTACCAGCTGATAGAATCACAGAATGATTTGGGTTAAAGACCGTCCAGTTCCACCCCCTTCCATAGACAGGGGCCCTTGCCATGAGACCAGGTTGCTCATCCAACCTGACCTTGAGCACTTCCAGGGATGGAACATCCACAACTTCTCTGGGCAACCTGTTCCAGGGCCTCACCACCCTCATCGTGAAGAATTTATTGCTGTTATGTAATCTAAACCTACCCTCTTTCAGTCTGAAGCCATTACCCCTTATCCTGTCACTCCATGCCCTTGTGAAAAGTCCCTCTCCAGCTCTCTCATCTGAGATCTTCCTGGAGCCTTCTCTTCTCCAGGCTGAACACCCCCAACTCTCCTAAGCCTCTCACCACAGGAGAGGTGCTTCAGTCTTATAATCATCTGTGTGACTCTCCTCTGGACTTTCTCCAGCAAGTCCATGCCCTCCTTATGTTGGGGTCTGCAGAGCTCTATAAAAAACAGTTTAATCAAGTGGAATCTGTTTTAGTGATTCAGATAGCTGACTTGATTGTTCTTTTTTTCAGTGCCTCCAGAATACTTGGTGTAGAATATCTACGAGACTGCAGGGCTTAAGAAGTTTATTCACTTTAGTGGTGCTGGAACTGCTAGTGGACCTTTGGTGTGAATGTTTTATGGTGGAGCAATAAACTGCCTGAGTGTCTTCATGTGTTTTTGACTATGAGATTCAAATAGTATACTCATTTCATACAAATTAATAATAAGAGAGAAGAAACCCAAACAACATGCCCAATGAATTCGTAGTTCAAGTACTACCATTCGTTTTAAAATTGAAGTCTAAAGGTTAGAATTAAGTCCAAAAGTTTATAAAACCCAAATTAGATTAAAGCAATAATATGGTTGCACTGGCTGGAAAACACAGAAAGGAGGAGTGTCTGCCAAATTTGTACAAGCAAATGCACTCCTTCTTATGGCTCTTAGTTGAGAGGAGAGCAGAGTGGATTATTTACAGCACGGAAGCACATGCCTGTCCTATTTCTGGATCAGAGTGTGAAATGTCAGCAAAACTAGCAAAAGGCTGGCTCTTTTTTTTCATGAATAGAAGTGTGTATTTTGATGTGGAATAAGACAGGTATTCAGAACAGATTTTGCAAGCAGCAGTCACTTAAAGCCTGAGGTGACTATCAGCTCCAGTTTAGGAGAGGTCTGTGCATGGGAAGGAGGAATTAGGGAGTGGCCTTATCTTGAGTTCACCAGACATCTCTCCAAGTTCAGTATTGGCATGACATATGCTTTGTTGTGGTTCCTTTAAACAGGCAAAAAGGCAAGGGAAGGGTTAAATTCATGTCAGTGCTAGCTTTAACCTGGCCTTCCCGCAGGTGGCTGCAAACTGGGTGACCCACTTTTCTTATGGTCTGTCACTACCAGTTGGGTATTATTCTTATAACTTGATAATAAATCTGAAGTAATTAATAAGACAAAGCAGGTGGGATGTCCCTTTATACTATAAGGCAACATTTGTTTTGATTTTTTTTTCAGTTCCAAAAGAGAATCAGTTGTTTACATGGACAATGACAGCATCTTATGAATGATGACTAAATTGGGACCACTTTTTAGGAGCACTTTAGGATTGATATTCGCTGTCGCTAATCATGCTTGTAGTTTTCTGTTCTTTGTATTCTTAGTGCTTCCAATCAAGCTGATATAGCTCAACCTTACAGTATTTCTGAATGTGGCATGTTCTTTGTTCATGCCCAGCTATTATTTTCACACAGTCCTCAAAGTTCTTGTTCTTGTGTCCCAGGAGTGCTTTCACAGCATTACCAGACTTCACCCTGAGTTAATGATTTCCAGTACAACATGCATTCAGCTCCTAGCATTGTCAGACTTAAGAGCAAGACAGCCATTCACCAGGCCTGACTTTCTGTTGTGGCTTCCTTTTATGCTGAGATGAATTCTTGATATTTTTAAGAAGGTAGGGAATTTTTACTTCCTGAGACCAAAGATTGATTTACTCTTCAAATGTGATTATGCTCAAGCAAGATATAATAACAGCCAGGTACAAATACCCTGTAGGAACCTCACATTATGTCAGTAGGTTTTGATCTTTATTCATTCAAGTTCGTGCCATGAACAGCTTTTTTTATAATTAAAATAGATGCTTCACCAGAAATACACTCCATCTTGAATCAGTTCTTCAATTCGTTAAAACCCATTTGCTTTGCAGTTGGTCTTAAGTTATCTTAAGATTCTTAAATGTATAAAAATAATTTATTCTTTTAAAAAAACCCCTCATTTTTTGTGGTCCTTTTATTGTTGAAGGTAGGGTCAAACCATATCCTCTATAGGATTTTCTCTGTATAGGTTTGTTTTCAGCTCTTCTAAGCAGAAAATCTGATGGAGATACATCTAATTAATGCTTTGTGTTATTCAATGCTTTTCTAGGGGAGAAATACAAGGAATCCTTTGATTTAAATGGTACTTGGATCCAGTACTTTGAAAGAGACAAGTAAAAATCCCAATCTAGCAACTTTGTAGAAGTCTAGAGATTTAGGATATAGTCTTAGAAAATTATCTTAGAGGCAGTATCATTCAGTTTATTTATTAAATTTGTAATTGATAAGACAGTTTTCAGGTCTCAAGAAAGCAGATTGTGAAAATGGGCAAAATTGGAAATCTACAGAAGAAAACTCACTTTGCCTAGTGTCTTCTTAGAAAAACTTAGCTGTTTTAAATTTTGAGGATTTGCTGTTAAAATAACTTGTAATTTTCACATGTTCAACCTATTAAAAGTATCCCATCTATTCTTTTTACTATATTTTTTCCCCCTCTCTGTTTGGCATTTTGGCATATGTGATGTTTTGATGTTTTAATCCTGCCCATGTCCAAGAAAGAACTCATTCAAGTCTGTTTATTTCTGTGGTTTGGTTTTTTTCATTCTCCTGGGTGTTGCTTTAGAAATACAGCATATTTGGGATTTAGGTCTTTAATAGAAAACTAGAATTCCTGGATGAAATAGAATGTAAATATCATCAGATACAATCAATCAGTGATGGTTGGTATGAAATGGACTCTTTTTTTTTTTTTTTTTAAATGAGGACACTAAAACACAGACTGGAGCACACGGTACCTGATTGAATATGTTGCAGATATCATACCAGGGATAGCAGTGTGGATATTGGGATTGTTAAATGGATTTATTCAACAGACTTGCTATAGAAAAAGCTGGGGGAGTTGAGTAGCCATTTTCCTGGGAAGTCTGTTCTCTCTGATAGGTTTCTACATGTGGCAGGGGAGGACAAATGTCTAAATCGTGTGTTGGACACTTTGAGCATCTAAATATTCTTCTGTAATTAGCTCAGAGTGCTTAGAATGCAAGTTAACTGAAGGTAAGCAGTGGCTTAGCAACAGACTGCTGAGTAGAAGGCACCAACTTGTCAAATGGTTCATCAAGCAAAATCGTATTATGATAATTCTGTAAAATTATCTGTTCGTCTTGAAGCATAATCCAAGGTAGCTGTCTGGACTCCAAACTTGGTTAACCTGCTTGGCAGCAGTCTGATATGTTATGTCAGGTGAGGATATAGCTCCTTAGCAAATAAATTGATGTGTAAATAGATTCTTGTATTCTTGTTAATGCTAAGAGTGCCAGAAATCTCTAAGTATGAGGGCTAGAGAGGAAAGGATCAGCCTTAGAATTAGAGCTAACTATTGGCACATGCAACAGCAGTCAGTGATAACCTAAGTTGAGAGTGATTTTATTTACTCCAGTTTAGCTGAGCTCACAGTCTAGTGCAGTAGGTCTAATTTTAGGTTTCCTTAACATGGGAAATTTCAAGGCTGGTAAAGCAAAGCAAACTACTAGCTACTTGAATGTTTCCAGTTTTCTGAATTACCTTGTGCTGAACAGCTAATGTTTGTGTTGTGAAACAACCATCTGTTTTTATAGTTTGAAGAGAATCTCCTTCAAATGTTAAATGCTCTAAAATGTGTTAGTGAAGAGGCTGTCAGCCATTTGTCATACTACACCATTCAAAACTTTTCATGCACAGTAATAGCAAGCTAAGTTTCTGTTCCTCTTTGTATTGATAAACTAGCATCAAAATTAAAGATAAAAAATTACTTAGCCCAGTTTGGTCTGTGTACTGTGACTAATTGTTTATTCTTTATCTGTCCTAAGGAATAAAAATGTGCTTACTTTTCTGAACCGTCCGATTTTTACTGTAACTGTGAATAAAATAAAAACATTCCATGTGTTTTGTGAGCAGAGGTGAAAGACATAATCAAGAGTTGATCAGATATGTATGGATGCTTAATAAATAGTTTGACAGGTGGAGATGTTGCAGAATATGATGCCTCCTTGAGGAATTTCAAAACAAGATGAAGATGAAACATGGCAGTTCTCTGTTTTGGTTTGTACTCAAAGGAAGAGGAACACATCTTCTGAAACAAAACAGGTCCCTTAAACATATGGGGGATTTTTCAGGGTTGGCTTCAAAATAGTCTCTAGTGCTTTTTTTAACTCTGTAGGATACTGTGCACAAGGCACTATGCATATGCTGTTCACCACAGTATCCCAAAAGAACTTGTTGCCCAGATGGTGCAAACCATATGCCTCTTGATAGTTTATCTGTGTTTGGGAAATACTGCCTAAAAATATAAGAAAGGTCATAAGAATTGTAAAATACAGCTCTAGTGCGTTTCTTTTAAATAATGCCGTGGAGGTATTCAAAGTTGGTTTGTGTGGTTTTTTGGGGTTGGTGTTTTTGTTTTTCAGAAGGTGTATGTAAGTGTTTTCTGGTAGAGATGAGGAGCTAGGGAATCAAACTTGCTGCAGTGCAAGACCACAGCTCTTAAGGCATGCACACAGACCTCACTAGCTCAGTGCATAGATAGTTCTCCATAGGAGATGCTCAAGAGAAGAACCGCACAAGGCTGGGTCCTGCCTCTCTCTCTTCCCCCCCTCCCCCCAGCGTTCTCAATGAACCTGTTTGGAAATGTAACAACATTGAAAGATGGTTAATTTTGATATTTGTTCCCATGTCTTCCGTAACTCATTTGATTATTTCCAAAGACTAAAAGAGAAAATTTTCTTTGCCCATATGTAAGTTGTTAAAATACGTTTTCTTTTTTGCTTACCTGGCACAGATCCACAGAGAAAAGGCAGTCTAATTACATTTCCAGCATAGTGGTTCTTTGAAGTATCAACTAATTAGGAATGGGCTTTGCAAAAGTTTAGACCAGCACTCAGGAAAAGAATGCATTGTGTAACCATCACTAATTTATTAGGATAACCAAAGCTTATTTCCTTTGAGTAAAGATTTGCACATTCTCACCTAGAGCACTGTACTATATATAATACGTCTTTGTAGCTCCTCTGAAAGTACAACTCTGTTTAAAAGTAAATTAGCCAGCCAAATTGAAAGGCTAATTGCCTTGAGCTTCAAGTACAAAGGATATCCAT
The DNA here is from genome assembly GCA_013397895.1 of Origma solitaria. Taxonomy (NCBI): domain Eukaryota; kingdom Metazoa; phylum Chordata; class Aves; order Passeriformes; family Acanthizidae; genus Origma; species Origma solitaria. Next base: position 441,010 of record VZRL01001273.1, on the reverse strand, counting down.
GCTTAGATTTCTTTGCCAGCTGCAAGAGGCTGAGAAGTTGTGTTTTCAGAAATCCTAACAGGGTATCTCATGACACTTAAGAATTTTAATGTGGTGTCATAAATCACTAACTTATTCTTGCCCCAGTATTGTTTGCAGAATCTATTGAGATAGATCAGTGCTGTGTACTGGGGAGGAAGTGTGATGGAGGGAGAACCCTGTTTAGTCTGGCAACAGCTTTAGTCAAATACCTGGAAAGGTCTATACTTCACAATGCTTCCTCTTACGATTTTGATCGGAATAAAAATGAGTATATCTGGTTTGAATCAGAACTTATTTCTGCAAGGGAAAGACTGATATGGCATACAATCCCTTTACAGACTTAACATTTTTCTGCATTATTTCAGCTGGATATATGGATGCTCTTTTGTGTTTCCTGCTTTGTTTTTCTTGTTTTCACATTCTCACATTGACTCACAATTGGGTCTAATCCTCGTTGAGTAAATACAGTGACAACCTATGTAATGTGTATGTCACTCCAGCGTGATTCACAGAATCATGTCCTTTCTGTATGGGTTATTTTAATTTGTGGATATTGTTACGTGTCTCAGCTGCTGCTAAGACTTGGCTTACACCATGCTGTATTCAGGTTAAACAGAACTGGGAGCTTGCAGGATTGATCAACTAAGTTTTCTCCATATTGTAGTTTCCAACCTTTCTGCCTTTTAATGAACATATTCGTGTTTTTACTCTTCAACCAACTTCTAGATACTTCACAGTCCTACCTATAACAATTACTGTAAGTTATTTGTTTCACAGAATGTAATGATTATATAACTTCTCTTTATTCCCAGCTCACTGACTGTAGTCTCAAGTAGCTGCTTCTGTTACAGGGTAATGTTATTGAGCTATGTGTAGACCTGAGGAATGAAATGGCCCTGTTTCATATCTGACTCCTGGTGGGTGAGAACAAGTACCATCCAGAACTCTTCACAATCTGTCTGCAGCAAAAAAGCTCTTATTGAAAGAAAAAACCACTTGATAGATACGTGCTTGCATAAATTTGAGTGACTGCAAAGTTTAGAGATTAAGAAGAAAGTTTTGTTTGTGGGGGTTTTGGTATTTTGTTTGTTTGTTTTGGTTTTTTGTTTGTGGTTTTTGTTGGTTTGGGGTTTTTTGGTTTTTCTTTTTCTATTACATTTTAATGTGTATGTACATGTTTCTTTCATAAAAGTTTAAAGCATTCAGATAGCCTTCTAAAGAAAGGTTAGCTTGTACAAGATAAACCTCATTCATGGTGTGATTCTTAACACTGACTCAATGCAAAATTGTTCTGTATATTCTAGAACATGGACATTTCAGTGGAAATTTTCAAAGGTGTTGTTTTCCAACCTGAACTTGAAAGAAGAACGGAAGGAGACAGAATTTTGAAAAAAATGAAAACTTTCCTTGCATGTAGTAACCTTTTTATTTTTTGAACAAATATATATACTACAAGATGTGCTCATTTGTGGTAGAAGCTGTATTACTGTGTGAAAAATGGGCATATTTTAAAATCTCAGTACATGTTTGCCACCAGTGTTTTCTTTAAAAAAACTCTAGAAGAGACTAAACAAAGCTTTTCAAACACAAGTGATTTGCTTTACCAAATATTCAGGTCTCCAAATCCCTGAAGAGCGAGGGCTGGGATTTCTGTTGGGAATAGGCAGATTTCTGAGGGCGGGTATGGTTCTGTCTCTGGCTGCATGCACAGGTCCTCTCCAGGGTTGGACTGGTCAGTGCATGCTGCTGCAAGCCCTCCTATGCTCAACAGAGGCATTTTCTCAGAAGTGCTTTGCATCTGCTCTCATCATTTGTTGGGAGGTCATTGCTGATTATAATCAGGTCACCTTTTAATTTAGATGCCGAGCTTAAGGCAATGAAGGTTATTTTAAAATTTTAGCTTGAGTTTTTTAATTCTTAAATTAGTAGCAAGAGATTATTTCAATGACTCATTTGTCCTGTGTATGCAACTAAGACAGCTTTTTGTAGTAAAACTGAATTTATAGTTATTTGGTTTGTTAAAACAAAAGTGAAACTTGGGAAGTGATTTCTTTTAATTTGTTTGAAGGTTAATTTTCTTTCTAGCCTGGCAGCTGGGATGCCTAAGGGTGCAGGCACAGTGCTGCTTGCTGTGCTCAGTTGTTCTTTCTGGGTGTATCCATATTCAGTAGCCACGTTGGTGATGTCAGGACTGCACTTTTGAGGCAAATGTTCTGATTTTCCCCATGTGTCCTACTTTGGTTCATATTTGAGCAGTCTCAGACTCTACCAAGGTTTGGAAGAAAGTAGGTGGAAAATGCAGTCGAGGAACGTATGTACCTCGTGCTGCAGTGATACGGTGCTAAAGCAGTACCAGCCTGGTGCTTTCCAAAACAGCCCTCCTTGGAAAGGCTCTGCTGCTCTTACAGGCAGCTCCGTCAGTCTTCCTTCTGGCCCACACAGCTGCCTAATGCAGCTCTTTGCTAATTTTAAATGTATCCAAACCAAATGAGTTTCATTAAGATCTTATGGATGATTGAAATAATTGCTGAATTATATTTTGGGTTATTTTCTTTCTGCAGCCAAACTTATGAGATTTCTGACAGGCCAGCATTTTTAAACTGTAACCTATTTTGCTATTATATATATTATGTATATTATATTATATATATTATATATTATCTATATTATATGTTATCTATATTATACATGTATACTGTTATATATAATATTTATTATATATCATTATTATATTTGTATGTACAACTTGTGAAAGAATTTTTGTTTCAAAATCTTTTACTGCAGAGAACAAAATCTACAACAGTGCTGTTAAAATTAAAATTTACAGAAAACAAAGGGACTGGGGGAGGTTATTTATGGTTTAAAATCCATTGAAAAGTAACAAATACTGAAGCTCTAGGCAGATTAAATTTTCAGATGAAAATGTCATCTTAGCTCAGCTGAGTCAAGGATCTTGGTTGCTGGCCTTGAAATATGATACTTACACTTAAATGATTTAGTGTGACAGTCTCTAGCCTAGGTTTTCAGGATCACCAGTATTTTGTATTCAAATGCAATTAGGTACCTGTAGTCTACAATTATTTTAAATAATTAGTTTTATTTTTATTTGATGTGATGTATATCTTAATGTGTTGCTTATATTATTTGTTTGTTTGATGACAGAACTGTCACCTATAAGAAATAAATACATGAAGTCTATTCAGAATACTTGATCAGTGAATTGTACTTGAGATGTAATCTGTACAAATACTAAAACGTTAAGCATGGGTTAGAGTTAGGAATGTGATGCGATACTCTATCCTACCATGTAAATGACTTTAACTATTTCTGAAGCTTTTTCCTTTTACATCCCTGTGCCAGAGAATAGGACAAACTTTCTCTTGGTAATATACTTAGCTGGATAATGAGAGGAGTACTCTAGTGTTACCTGTGAATACTACACTCTTCTGGGGAGGACTGCTGCCACTTTTGGTTTCATTGTGTCTCTCAGTGCTGCAGCCTGACAGGGTGGTAGGTGTACACAAAGTTCTGTGCTGCTCTGGTTCCCAGGCTGGGAAAAGGACCTTGTGTTTGAAGTCTTTTGCTTTTGAAAGCTGAACGTAGATGCACTCTTGCCTGGAAGGAGCTGCCTTTGTGCACAGCTCTCTGAGCCAGCTTTGGCCATCCAGAGTATTTGGGTGGTGGGGCAAAAAGAATAAACAGCAAGTTGGTAGCCAAGAAAACAAAATTATTTTCTGTACAAGTTATCCTAGACCCTCCATTCATTCTCTGCTGGTTTAGCACCATGCCTTAAATGAAATACAGATCTTCCCCCCATATATATAGAACTGTGCTTTGTGCAGCTTGATTCATTGATCATGATGAGGCTTTTATTCACTAGGGCAAACTAATATTTCAGGCTCTTGGATTGTTGTTCAGAGACTGTCATTTGCCATGTATTTGTGCAGTTTGCACAAGACTAATGTCTAGCTGGCCTTTCTCTGTACAACAGTTGGAATTGTGAAAGTATTGATGGACTAATACAGATAACATATAATGCTATGAAGCTGAAGATTTGGATGTATGTTAAAGGGTAAAGGCTCCATTAGTCTCATTTGAAAAGTCTGCTGTCTTCCAGTGTTTCCATAACATCTCTTGTTGGCATCCTTTTTATTGAATAATTGTATTTGAAGCTGTGGGCACTGTTATGGTCATTGGAAAGGAAAAAGCTCTGGAACCAGTGTTTAATAAGGCAGAGGAAATGTATTTGAAAATAATCTTAACCTCTGCTAGAGATGCAATAATAAATCTGCCTTAAAATAGAGAGCTTGCAGAACAAAATAACAAGTTATTGCAAGTTGCTGTGCACAGACTGTGATATATTGGCAACTTATTATTTCTGAGCTCTGTGGTGTGTCACAATTGCATTTATTTCTATATTAAACAATGTCTCTGCAGTTTGGAACCTTATTTGTTAGAACTGGTTGTTGGGTCATGAATAATAGCATTTTAAAAAGCAAATGCAATTTTAATAATAAGGATTAGTTGCTATCTAGTAGCAATTTCGTCTCTTTTCTTTGCAGGTATGAAGCGTCCATTAAGTCCTGACCACATCTTTGAAGATGGGATTATGAATCAACCAGCTGTTCTACGGGTCTTTGAAGAAAAAGGACTGAGGAATGACAGACAGGATTATCAATTAAGCAAAGAAAAGAAAAAGATACTGTTTTCCTTCTGTGAAGTGTGCAATATACAGCTGAACTCTGCAGCTCAGGCTCAAGTTCATTACAACGGGAAGTCTCACTTGAAAAGAGTGAAGCAGCTAAATAATGGAAAACTCCCTACAAGTACAGCTCCTGGCACTTTGTTTGCAAGTACAAGCACAGGTACATAATTAGTCTGAGATGTTGGATTTTGGTCGGGAATTCTGAGAAAGCTTTTAAGCTCTACCTTCTCCACCCACCATAACCATTAATCTTAATATAGATTAATACCTGTAGTTAATAATATTTTGCCATGTTCAGAATTGTTGGTGTATTTCTTTCCCTGTGAAGCCAAGTGGTATCGAGACAATATTCCGTTAATGTGCGATTAGTTACTGTGTTGGACCTTGAGATATGGTATATTTAAAAGGAACTGTTGTGGATTCAAACACACATTTTGTCATCCCAAAAGAAAGTTCTGGAGGGATGCTATGTGTACAGGAGAAACTTTTAAAAGAAATCTAGTAATGGAAAGATGGAGGAAGAGAGTTGGAATTTAGAGTCTTGGCCCTTTCATTGTTTCTGCTTTCAGTTGTCTGTGTCTTAATTTTTCTCATTCATAGAACCATTTAGGTTGGAAAAAAACCTCTAAGTAAGAAGTAATTCAAAAGAAGACTTTTTGCTTACTAGGCAAAACAAAAGTCTAAAATGCTTGGGCAAAATGCATTTAGTATGCATAATGTAAAGATACAAAGCATATATGCTTTTCTGGTTTGAGGGTTTGGGTTTTTTTTATTTCAGTGTTAGACCCAGTTTATAGCTATTTGAGAAAAATCTAACAGATTTCAAATCTTCATAAAAGAAGTTTTCTTAATTGTAATTTTTTTAATTTGCTACATGAGGATACTGCCTTTGGTTTCCTTTATTTCGTTTTCTATAGAAATAGTCAAGCTGCATTGAAAGGTTTAGCTTTTTCTTTCTGATTTTGTTTCTTGTTAACTGAATTTGACTTGTTTTGAAGTCTATGGTACTGTTTTGTTTGATTTAGCACTAAGTCTGAGGGTATAATTTGTGTAAGGCCTGTGATCCAAAAGATTAAATTCCTATTGAATAACATCTAGATTACTTAATTGTGTGTATTCTTAAAATAACTGAGTATCTGTGAGACATTATAATTTAAGATTCCTCTGTGTGCTGATCTACAATGCAAACATATAGAAAAGTTTTCTATTTTTATTGCTTTTTGTCATCTGAGCCCCTTCATCTGAAGTCTTTGCTGTGATTCCTGGGCATCACAGCTGATGCTCTGGCACCATTATTCAAAGAATGCTCTGATGCTCAGAAAAGAATGCTCTAATGCTCAGAAAACAATTATGTTTGCTGGAGTACGTGTTTTGGGGTTACTGTATATCTTGGGAGTTAAAATTCATGTTTCTTTGTACTTTGTTCACTGATCTCTATATTAGACTATATCCTAGTTGGGTACTAGTTATGCTCTTCTATCCAGTGCACGTTGAAATAAGCATTCTGTTTTCATAGCTGAGGGATATTGTGTTCATAGCTTTTAAAAGAAAGAAATGCCTCACAACAGACAATTTATTATTATTATGATTACATAAACAATTTAATATACTGTTTAAGAACCAGTGGGAGAACAAGATTTACTGAGATGTAGTTCTCAAAGAACATTTTCCAAAAATAACTAGAAATTAATTTTCTTATAAATTGACATTATCCAGGCTCAGTTTTAATCCACGTCCTCTGGAGTGTTATTACCTCTTGTAATGGAAATCTTCCTTTCCCATTTCTTTAGCTACCATTGTAAACAGAACTAATTGTGCAGATGGTAAGAGAGCAATTATATTAATCTCACCTCACCGGTGAATATACTTTATTCCACATGCAACGGAAGTAAATAGCCCCTGTCATACTTTGCTGTTATAACTAAACCCTACTAACAAACCCACCTAGTGACCAGTTCAGCACACCTCAGGAAACTTCCTGCAAAAGTTCCTGTCCATGTCAGGTTGGAGTTTTCCTTGGTGTTCAAAAGAGGAATGTAAAATTAATAATATTCCCATTGGAAAATGAGGTGATTGTAAAATATACATGACTCTAAATTTTCCTTGACACTTCAGAAACCAGGATTACAGACCTGCCAGAACTGTCTTGATGGATCACTGACTCCAGTTCTCCCTGACACTTGGTGGACTTTCTCATAAATGGAGATGAGACATATTTTCATATTCATTCTCTCTTGTGGTCCTCTGTGTAACAGGTGGCCCTAAGTTGTTAGAAAATGTCCTTTTATTTATTCCTCCATTATGTTTTACAACTATAATCTCAATTTGTTGCTCTTAACTTGCTAAGAATGGTCCTTGGTGTACCATTGTTGGAGTATTTATTAAGATTTGATACCTGGGATTCCAGGTCCTGGCAATAATACCTTTCATTGTATAGCTGAGGGGCTTGTACATATTTAAAGTCTAAATGTAATTTTAGAAATTAATTTAAAGTATTTTTTTGTATTTAGAGTAAGGGCACAATTGTCATAGTATTAAAAAATGTATTTAAGGGCATATTTTTCTAAGAAACTAATTCTATTTCTAGGTTATTTTGCCTCACCGTTATTTAAATATAATGCTCTTTTGCTCTTGCACCTCTACCTGCAATTTAAATTACTTCATAGCAAGTAAGATTCCATATAAAATAAAGATTTAAGAGCTGCTTTTCTTTATATCAAGAAATTAACTGACTGTATTAGACGACTTTGGTGATTTGATCCACTCATTGAACTCCTCTTTTTCTCTACATTGCTGTTGAAAACTGTGTGTTGGGGGGGGGGGGGGAAAAGAGTATTCTCCTTGGAAAGTATATTGCACACGGTGTTAGAGCCTTCAGCATTGCTTATGCTAGTGCTCGTTAATTACCAGCCGTGCCCATCACGTCTTAAGGCAGCTCAGGCTGCAATTTGTCAGGGATGCACTCCTGGGGCCATCCAGGCATACACGAGGTACGGACAGAAGGAAGTAATTGAAGTCTCAGGAAAAGTAAGAAAGTGTGTGTTTGCCTTTGCGGCATAAATTGGAAATTATTTCATTTACTTCTTACGGAGAAAAAGGAAAAGAAGGGGTGGGGAAATGTATTTTGGGGGGAGCCGGCTGGAAGCTTTCCAGCGGCAGCGGCAATGCCGCGGAGCAGATCCAGCTGCTCGGGCACCTGCGATCCCCCTGCCCCCGCTGCTCGCAGGGCCGCCAGCAGCCGGGAGCGTGCGGCACGAACTCGGCTGAGCGCTAATTAAAGAGCGCTGGCTGCCTTGGCGCTGCCAGCGAGCTAATGAGTTAATTGCTCGGGGGCGCTGCTCCGCGGNGGGGCTCTGCCCTGGTGCCTTTGCCGTGTGCCTCGCAGCTCTCCGTGCAGGTCACCCCGGCTGTGCTCCGCGGGTTCTCGGGGCTTCTTCCGTCGGGTGGTGTCTCCTGGTGAGTCTGCTGATGCTCTGTCCTTTGCCCCCATGATAACATGGGAACAGTTGGTGTAGTTCCAAGGAAATGTACTAGAAATGCCTGTAGAAGTCCCGATTTTCCAGATCTGTGGAAATATGTAGGGAAGTTACATTTTGGTTACTGAGCGTGTCCAGATTTGAAAGTGGGCAAGGAGAATCCCTTTTCCCTGGCTCCTAGGCTGTTTTGAAGAGCGGATGTGCTTTAGGGCCCAGGTGGCACTCATTAATGCCCATTAATGATCTTTCTGTAGGTTTGGCTGGAGGTGTGATCGGGATTATCAGGTTGTAGTGTGTTCTGGTAGCAGCTCTGCCTTTTGGTTCTTGAAGTCTCTGACCTTATGGGACAGTTTTAGAAGTGTTGTAGGACTCCATACCATGACTCTTTGTAAGGTACAGTGCTGGAAGTTATTGTGGCAACACTGCAATGCTAAGGAAATAATCACAGGTTGATTTCCTGATGGATTATAAGCACACACAGTTTTGTGATCTGGCTCACCGCAATGACAGCCAGGGAGTTGTTAATACAGCAAAATAAATACATAAATGACTAGACTTCTGTTGTGTTTGTGACTTAAATCAGGTCACAAAAAGGGCCCAGTGGTGGTAGTGGAAGGGAGAAGGTAAAACAGTGATTTTGGGCATTGGAGAAGAACAAGGGAGCATGGACAAGACAGCGTTTCTTTCACTTTCGGCAACAGAGATTAGATCTTCTTTGTGTCTTTGTGCAGTGCCGTATAAATTTGGAAGTCTAGGAAACCTATCAAATTAATGGAGGCAGGAGGGCTTACAATTAAAGAATTTGGAATTTTTCTTGATAGGATCCATAGACTGCATAGATAACTTGTATATTAGTTAAAATTTATAAAAAGAAGGTGTGAATAGTGTCTTCAGCCAAAAAACCCCAACAGATTATTGATAGACACTAAGAAATTAGACTGAAAATATTCCAGATAGCCTTAAATCTACATTCCCACTTTTGGCCTCATGCATATGAGGAAGACTTTTTTTTAAAATGAAACTGTGAAAGAAATTAGCTTGCCGGATCACTAGGTCAGTGCAGGATTAAATTATGGTTGGTTACAACAGAATGAAACTGCAGTGCGCTGCTCTCATTTCAATGGAGTTTTTCCTTGGTTTTTGTCATAAGAAACTAATCCTAAATGCAGGTCTTTGTATGTAGGTTTTAATCCTTATCTGGGCCAAACTGGCTTTCTGACAGGTAGCTTAGTTGCCATCTAAGACTGCTTTGTGCCAACGTAAAGGAGAACAGAACTTTTGCTTACTTTAAGCCTCTTGATCCAGGTCCTCAGTTCCTTCTCAATGTTTGTCTCTCATTAATCTAAAAAAAGACAAGGATAATCTGATTTTTACTGCAGGAGATCTTTATGAATTATTCTACCAATTACTCAGAGAAATGCAAAGCAGCAACCAAAAGTATCTTGAAAAAGTTTGTGACCTGAGTCCTGTTAAATGTGTGCATGCATAACTATAGAATTAGTGCATAAGTCTGTAGATAAGGATAGTAGAAAGCACTGTGAGCTTACTCTTGTTTTTGTGTTGGGCAAGAACCTTTCTAGAGCAGTAGGAGGTCAGCACTTTTTCTGCCTGCCATGTGTGCTGCCTACGGCCTGACCTTTTGGAAAGCAGTTTCAAGAAAACTGCTGCTGCGGTGGCACAAAGCAGAGCAGCTCCTCAGGGCTTCCCCTCTCTGTCCCCCCTGTGTCCCCCCTTTGCTGTCCTACTCTAGGTAAAACCCATTTTTCTATTTGTAAAATATTGGATTCTTTTGCTAAAAAGACTATTACTTTCTCAATTATAATAGAAATAATAACAAAAATAATTATGTGCCCATAATTCAACTTAGCTTAGCGAGCTGTTGAGACACACTTAGTATTTCACTCCTCGCTACAGGGTATGTTGACTTTTTTCTTATTCAGTGGTCTGTTAAACAAGATTGCATGTGGTTGATGGTACCACATTCTTTGCATCACTTGAGTCTCTTCCACAATTTACTTAAGAAACCAGTAATGGTACGTAACATGTTTCTTACAATGTGAAATGTATTTATGGTAAGTGATTGCTATTTTTCTTTCACAGAAGTCATCATAGAAACATAGACTGTGCTGAATTGGAAGGGACCCATGAGGATTATGATTAGCTGCTCTGAAATTAAGAGGATTTATTGTATTCTTTTTGTGAACTTGGTACTTCTCACAAAATGTTGATGGTGAGAGTTAATATCAAGGACCAGAACTGACATTAGAGTTGGTTTCTTACTTGCCAATAACTACACACTATATCCATAATATTGTGTTCTGTGTTTGAGTAGCAGCACTGTTGAGAGTATTGGTAAAGTTAATAAAGATAGTGAGAAGATGATAGGTGTGCTTACTGTTTGTCTTCAGGAAAAGAATGGGGAAATCATTCTTTTGTTGAGGTCAGTTGTTTTAAAGTAGTTGGTAAGTTTCATCAGAGCAAAACATTCAAAAATTCCCTAATGGCAGATTGAAAACCATAACTCTTTTGATGTTGGTAAAGGGTATCAGACCAATTATTCATCTGTAGGCTCCACTTCATTCTCTTGGACATGGGGAACACTTGAATGACATTGAGCAAACAAACGAGAGTATGCAACTATTATGGAAAAAAGTGGTTTATAGGGTGTGGTCCTTTGGGTGGAATGTGGAAGGATTTCAAAATAAAATTGGATAGTACATTTGGCACCCTTTGGCACAACTTTGCGTAAGTATATTGTCGTAGCAAAATTCCTTCCTGGACAGTTCAACTTCTCTTCAAGGGTGATTGCACCGTGGTAAAAACCCATCACTTAAGACATCAGAAAATCAGATGTTCTAGAGTCTAGGACCAAAAATACAGCCATGGTTTCAAGCTGAGAATGGCTGCAGGAGTGGTGGTGACACAACTTCTGCTTCGGTTGGGAGGATCTCCCTTGTCATTTAATCAGTTTGGGCATGGCCTGGAGAGCTTCTTAAATCAGTTGACTAGACGTTGCTGCAAGGATTTCTTCACTGTCTCATTGAAGGATGTGATCCACAGTTTAGAGGTGTAGACAGCTGAGATGAAAAGGGATCTATAAATTTCAACATTTTTATTCATGTGCATTTCTAACCATGATTTCTGTATTAAAACTACTGGAAAAATAAAATAACGAAGTTGGGTTTGTTTATCATTTTTATCTTCTAAAAGGAAACTGATATTCTCTCTGTATAGTAATTTTTCTCATCTGGGATTAGATCCTGCAAAAATTTCTCTCATAATTGTCTCATGACCCAGCAGTATATTTGGATGACTGTACAGGTAATATAATAAAAAACTCCCATGTTTTTCCATTTCTTGAAAAACTTAACCCAGTTATGATTACATCTGTCTTATACTGTGTATCTCAGCGTGTGAGTATGCACAGCACAATGCTCTCGTACCTTTTCGGGGAAAGAAAAACCTATGAAGTGTCTGAAAAGACAATGTGAGAAGTCCATGTGGGAGTAGGAAGAGCATGAATTTAATAAGCCATGGAGATTTTTTCATAGTAAGTAATGGGGAATTACTGTTGTTTTTGAAGGATGAAGGCATTGGTCATGTAATGTCATGCTTTTAGTGATTTTAGTGATTTTGGTTTTTTTTTCTCTTTTTTTGGTGGGGGGTACAGAGACTTAATCTGCTAGACTGTACAGGTCTTTATTGGGTCAGTATTCAAAATTTTTTCACCCAAATATTTATTATTCTTTTTAATGGCTATCCTGATTTTTAATATATAATAGACTCTGTCTGTTACATGGTTAAAAAGTACTTATTTCATTTGCATAATTTTGAATTAATCTTATTTAGGAAAGCTGTAAGGAATCATTAATTTTTATTGCTGGATTTTTTTTTTCCCCCCAATAATGAACCTCATCATAATACAGGCTGCTGATTCTCCTCTGTCTCGTGTTCGTTGTAGAAAAGACAGAGCTATTTTTAACATTTACACAGTCTAGATAGATGATTCCACATTCTGTGTGGTTTGGAGCTGAATCTGTAGAGCCTTTCATAATCATATCCTTTTTTTTTTACGGTTTGTTTGAATTTGATCTCTGTAGCTGATTCCATGCATTGATAATGAAGGCTTGGGTTGCCTGATTCTCAGCATAAATTCACGCAGACTTCTACTTTGACAGGGCTCTGTGTTTCGGTACGCATGAAGATACAGAACTGAAATTGCTTTGCTTTCTTTACAAATGACTCAGAGTGTGCTTGTCCTTCCCTAAAATGTTGCCAGCGTGTGAAGGATTTTCAATGAGCAATGCAATAAGCCGGCATCTGGGAAGGTTTGAGGCGGCTCTGCTATAGCAGGGAACTGTCACACAGATGATCGGGGCTGGAGCCAACCCTCTGTAGCACCGTAGATCATATTGGTCACATACTGGAAGTTTTGTTTATGTAACTTGGTTGCTGTTTAACCTGCTTAAATAGCATTGCCATAATGTGGAGTGGACTTCCCAGTAGAGGTGAGTCTGTTTTTTATTATTAAACTTCACTGAATTGCTGTGTGCTGCGACATTAAGAGTGGGTGCTTACATGTTTGGCATTATTCCTGCGTGCATGTCATTTCTGTTTTAGTTATTCCAGTGTAAAGGATTATAAAAATGGCAAGACATATAATGCATCTTTTTCTTCTCTTCTTATTTCAGTATTAAAAGTAACTAAATATGTGGCAAGCTCCCTTTCCTTGCTTGCTGTTTGCAGAGGGCATCTTTCCAGTAGGTGACTTCCTATGCATTTTGAATGTTTTTTGAATGTCAGTGATGCTGTGTTATTGTTGTAGAAAGCAGCTTATTAGCAGTGTGAATAAATACCTCTTACCAGAGCTTGCTTGCTGGCTTGTTAAATCTCAAAGTATAGTTACAACGACGTGTGAAACGCAAGAGCTGTCGGATTCTCCAGATAAACTAAAAAAGTAAAGAATGAAATAAATTGCATACTGGATTTGACATCTTAGATATGTCTGTCATTGTTAGTATAAAAAGTTATGACCTGTCATGCCCAGGATAGCTTCCAGTAATTCATTTGCAGTGACAGCTTGCTTTGAGAAGGGTATAAAATTACTGTCGCTTCTCCCTAAGCAGTTAAATTTGAGATTTAGTGCACCAAGTTTTATTTAAGGGAACAGATAGTGTGCTAAAGGTAGCCCCTGAAGTTCTAGTAGTAAATCTTTAAGCTTGAGAGAAGTGTTATCATAAACTAAACAGACTTTGTACTTAAGTGTTTTAAAAAATGAGGTTTTATGGAGAAATTCACCTACAGCAGAACACAAGAAATTAGTTCAGCTGAGTTGCTTATTAAGCATTGCTGTTATGCTAATATTGAGTTGGTGAGGTGAGACCTGCTACGATTGTATTTGTGTATGCTGATAGTAATTTTTTAAAATAAAACAAGGAAATACATTGAAATATATTTATTAAAATGTTTTTCTTGCTTGCTGTAGAAATGTCTGTGCTTACTATGTAAAGACTGCTGTGTTTTGGTTTTTTTTCTTCTGAGGAACTAGGACAGCTCATGCTTTTTCCTGCTAAATATATTTATGAGGCAGCTGTTTTATAGCTTTCAGCTCCAAAGTTATAGATAAGTGTGTATTTGTTTGACAGAAGATTCGAGAATTTCCATTTACTGCCAGTACATGTAAAGCTTGGCTAAGCAGACTGCATCAGGAGCACACACCATTTGTATTAGCCAATCTGTCTTTGCAAGTCCCAGGGCCACTATCTTGCTAGAAGCCACTGTGTGCTTTTGAAAGCATGAAATTAGTTTTATACTGAGCACATAGTTTCTCATTTAGCAGTTCTTTTTATGGTAATGGTCAATTTGTGGTTCAGTGCCAGAATTTTGGTGTTCTGTCGAAGCTGATAGCTTCTGCTAAGGTGTTCTTTGGAGATAAAGACAAACAACAAAATCCAAAACAATACCCCCCAACAAAAATGCAGTTTGTGCTGGGGATCCTAGAGAGATGAAAATAAAAGAAAGTTCTCCCTAATGACCTAATGACTGACATTTCTAATAGCATTCTGGAATTATTTTTTGTAGTATTTCAGAAAATATTTGTGATTCATGACATAAAATTATTAAATTAATTGGCACCTTTTTGTACTTAGTAAATTTTTTTTGGTTTTTTTTCCCATGACATGTGAGATTGCTCTCTCTCAATGCTGATTTTCTCTATGTGCTTGTTTAATGATAAAGGTTAAAATGCACTTGAAAACTGTATATGAAGCAACTTAAACATTCAGGAGAGATGATTTTTAGATAGCAACTTTAGAATGCATTACATGCTATTCTCTTTCTTCAGGAATCTATAGAAGTCGAAATAAATTGTCAGTAAATACTTTCGTAAAACCTTCTTTAATACATATAATTAATAACTGATGAACCAACTTTTTTTAACATGCGTTTCGTTCTTGGAAGATTTTTGTTGTTTTTCTAACTCTGCCAGATTTCTGAGTATTCTCTCACTAGGAGCTATTCTTAATGAAAGGTTAAGGTGCACTTTGCTTCGGTTACTCTGACTAGCCTACATGATTCTCTCTTGTATAGCAGCAATTTAAAATTGTATTGCTTTTAATCTAGGTCTTCACAATTCTGACTTGATCCTGAAATAAACATTTTTTAATGACAAAATATTTCCTTCTTTGCTCTGTTCTGTCTACAAGGAGCAAAATTTGATGTTGCTTTTTTTTTTTTTGTGGGTGATGTGGTGGGCTCTAGAGCTGGTAATGTTTCTTCTGTTAAGTGCTGAGGAGAGATCCTGTTCACCTACTGATAAGCATTCCTGGGAAAAGAAGAAGCTGGAGGGCACAGTTTCCAGACGCTTAGTTAAGGAGTAAATGTAAGCTGGTGTACCCATTTTTTATTATTCCATCATCATGGAGGAGAAGGAGAAATAGAAGCTATGGAGATGACTGCCCTTTGTCACAGGCGCTTGGAAAGCGCAGCAGTCCCACCTCAACAAAAGTCCCTTTTCAGAACCATGTTTGGATGCTTCTGTAGTCATGCAAGAGATGCAGACTGACACCTTAAAAAAAGATATTGCTGTCGTTTTAGGACCTTTGAATAAATTTGCTTGCTATTCTTCAGTGTGTGTTTAAAGGCTACCAGGCAGAAAATACTATGAGCATTTGGAAAACAGTGTGTGACATGTTGCTACCATGACATTAAAAAATCATTTTATTTCTCCAAGTATTTGAGCTAGAATGCCTTTCTTTATCCTTCTATTTTTTGGGGATTTTTTTAATCACGAATGTAAGTTTGCCACATTTCAGTCTAGTTAGTTCTTTGTTCCAAGCTGGTTTTTGCCAGGTGTGTTTAGTTTCAAAGATCTTGCGTCCTCTTCTAAGCGTCCGTATTGCTGCCTGTTTCTTCTCCTGCAATTTCATGTTTGTAGCTCAAGTGAGATCTGGTGTTCTTGTTATGCTGGACAGAACTGCTTCACTTCCTATGGAGCTCTATTGTTTCTGTATCCATTCTATAGCCATTTCTGTATCAGATTTTCAGTTATCACATGACACTAATTTGAATTTCCTCTGCTTTGGAAGACATCAAGGTAAAGTATAGTGATCTCTTGCACTTTGACAGTGTTTGCAGGTAGCAGCTTCTCTACTGCCAAGGTTACCTTACAAGGAGATTCTGAAGAAGAACACACTAAGCTAAAAGGAAAAGAAATTATTGGGGAAGTGGTGTGTTGTGAGCAATTCCATATTAGTCATTTGACTGGGACCCAAGTCTAGCCAAGCTCTTTGTGGAAATCTTGAATTTGCTTTTTTTTTGAGTGAAGGTCATTGATGAATCCTGCCAGAGGAGCTGAGTGCACTGAGAAATGTAGTTCACTGTAGCAGCCCTGTTGAAGCTTTACTACTGAAGCTCAGGTTTATATGTTTTTTCCTGTCTGTAGGTTAAAGAGCCAGAGATGTCCTGGAGGTCTCACCCAGAATGTTCAGCCAAGAAATTGTCTTTTTTTTATGTGCTTTCTGTTCTCTTGGATTTTGAGCAGTGCTCATAACATGACTCTGAAGGGAAAATGAACTGAGTTACTTCCGTCTTTCACATATGCTTTTTTGTTCCTGTAAGGATTTTTTAAAAATTATTTTTTAATTGGAAGTGAGGAAAGCTGGGTATATTTTGATCTCCAGAGGTGTATGGAGAGTGCTTTTGTATTGATGCCATTAGTCAGGGCAGGTGAAAAGCTAAATTCCTTAGCCTTGGGTAGGTTTGAGACCTACACTGAAATGTTTTTAGCTCTGATTGACCAACGCAGATCTTGGGATGAGGAAGTTTTTTTAATACCCTGTGAATAGGGGAATACAGCTTCCTTAAGGACTGAGTTTTAAAAATTCATATAATGTGTTATTGGAGCTGCTTGAGGGAAAGGATATGACTATGAAAGTTCAGCGGACAAAACCTTTCCCTTTAAGCAACTTGTGAAACTGTCAGCCTTTGGGCAAGAATTTGTGTTCTGATGCATTTGGTGACACCACTTTTTAGTGTATGGGTCGCTCTGGATGGTGTAGGAGATCTGTGTTCAGATCGCCTGTGTTCAGGTGATGAAAGGATGTTTCCAGGTCAAGGGATTTCTGAGGTTACTGTGGTGTGTTCAGTTTTGGAAGTTTTTGCTTGGTTGTGGTAGCTGTTCACATTGGCATTGTTTATATTTTTACCGAGCTAGAAAGGACAGAGCAGGTCTCTGGTGCGCGAGTTCTCCTTTTGCTTGCTTCAAGCATTCTGTGGTGGCAGAAGTTTAAACACAGTGCCTGGAAATTTGTAACTCCTACCAGGGGCTCTACGCTTTCTTCAGGATATTTCATAGTAGGGGTGGAGAGATAAAGGTGAGGTAAGAAATCCATGTAGGAAGTTCTTAAAATTGTCTGTTTTTCTGCTCAAACTGGATTCAGAATTTTCACACATATGCATCTCCTCTGGCTCAGCCTTGAGTGTTTGCAATGATGACATCCTGAAATGTTTTGTGATTGAGCATTTAAATATGAGCAGAAATGTAGGCTTTTTTTCATCAGCTGATCAAACTTAAGTGGAACATGGAGAAAATAAAGAGGTGAGGAAGATTTATAGGCTTTAGAGTGGCCCATCTGGATAAAGAGATACAGAAATCACTTCATCAAGAAAAAACAGACTAGCTGGAAAGAGCTGAAGATTGTTGTTAGGAATTGCAATTAGTGGATTGTGGCCAGCCTTTTTAGTGGTACCATTTGAGCCTGATGCATCTCTAGTAAGGTTCTGAATAGAAAAAAGTTATCTATTAAGTAATCATTGTAGGAACATCTTTTTAAGGAAACATAAACAGCACTTAGCACCTGTGTACCCAGATTACTTCTGAAAATAAGATTTAAGCTTTTCAGTCACTTTGGCTGCTGACTTAAGGCAGACTTTGAGAAAATCCAAAGCTGGAACACCAGGAGTTTATTTATTGGGGACTAAATCTTTATGAAAACATCCCCAGGTTTTGGGTATTGTAAACATGGCTATAAAGAATGGAAAGTGGTGTATTTCCAGATTTGTTCTTGGTAGCTGTTGACAGAAACAAGGACAAATCTGGAAGAAACAAGTAAAAATATTGTTGTAGTTCTATTTTATCAGTTGCAAACACCCATTTTAATAATTTACCCTCTCTAATGAGTATTTCTCCTTCAAGGGAAAATAATCTTTTTTTTTTTTCTTTCAGTCTTCCTCAAAACAAACAAGTCCACTTTGTTTTAGAGCTTTTCAGATTACCTTTGTGGAAAAAGTATTTGAGTCAATATTTTTCTCTTAAGTGTATATTTGACTTCTACTCTGGGTGTTACTTATTGCATGGTATCTGTGCTGTTGATATCCTTCTGCAGGTAATGTTTCTCAACTGGAAAATCAGTGAAGCATAAAATCCAAATCAATAAAGTAATATTTTATCTATCAGCAACTAATTCATTAAATCTGTAATCTATATATGCCTTGTAAGAAAATTACTCACCCATGAATATTTGAGTGACAAAACTATTTACTTAAATATTTATAAATTCCTAAATTTTAGAAGATATCAAATATTGCTTATCAAATGTTGCTTATATCAGAATACCCACTGGTAAAGAAGTAATAAACATGAGAAAAGTGTAGTTTATAAAAGGATTAGTCTGAAGTGTGTATCCAAACTATTAAGTAATTTTGAAAAAAGAAAAATTTTTGAATTGACATTATTTCATATGCTAAGTCAAAGTACATAATTGTAATTTTAAATTTATAAAACAGATATTTGATTTTTAAACATCTGACAGATAGTTCAGCCAGATTTTACCCAGAACTATCATATTGTCCACAACGTGATGTATATTCATTGATCATGCCCAGGTTTAATGGAGTCTTCTGAGAAATAGGACAAAAATGAGATATTGCAATAACAGAAAAAAGCCCCTGGGGATCTCAGTGCTCTGAAGGTCCTCTGCAACTTAAACCTGTGGCTGCTCCCCCAGCTCTCTCATACACATGCTCACTTGTTGGAAAGATGTTAATGGGCTTGGTGGCAAAGAGGAAGAGATTTGGGTTGTTTCTTAAATATGATGTACCAATTAACTCAAGAAGTAAATTAAAATAAGAGGAAAGAGTTTGTGAGAGTAGAAGGCATTGCCACATCCTGATGCATGAAATGAAAGAGTGGCATGGCTGGAGTCAGGGTGTTCCCGACTTTTCAAGGGCCTGCTACCCTCATGAGTGCTTTTTGCGAGATTTTAGTGATGATTGATCGTGCGCTTAAGGTTAAATATTTATGTAAGGTTAAACATTTTTGTAACCTAGAAAAGGTTGCATTAAATCGAGATGAAAAGTAACATGATGTTTTTGGGAACAGGCATAAAGAAATAGTAGTTGAGGAGATGTGCATTGGATTATTTTTTTTTTCTGATTTTCACTTTCTGGCTGCTACTTTGATCACTTCTCTTATTTTCCTTCTCTTATTTTCTGAAAGTGAAGCCAGTATGTGGTATGCAGTGGTGCATACTCTGCCCCAGAGAGTGGACATCTCCCCCAACAAAGACAGGATATGTTTTCAATCATAATGTGCTTACTTCTTGCTTGAATTCTTGGTAGGTGATGGAATGTCGGGCACATACTTTTCTACATGTGGTTGTTTTCCATATTTTTACAGTTTTCCTTCAAAAATACTCGTTATGATTATCCAGACTTGAAATCAGTGGATGAATTGGGCAGATAAGGCTATCCATACTTTAAAATATTTCTACTTTATACTGCTTTCCTCATTTGAAAGCTCGGTGTTGCTTTGATAGATAGCACACTACCTAGGCTGCTTCAAGTCATGCCTTTGCAAGGTTGATGCAGTGCATCAAAGCTGTTTTAACTGCTTTAAATAACTGAGATAAGGATCCTAATCTCAGAAATTGTCATTCATTAATTGAATATCTGCAGAGTGGAGAGCAGGACTGTGTTGTTTCTGCTGGTTGCAGATTAGCAGCCTGTTCTGCTGCTCAGTCTCATCCACCCTGCACGTGGGGAGATCGCTCTCAGAGCCGACAGCTGTGCAGAGTGGAGCTGCTCTGGCCCCTCTGAAGAGCTTCTGCCTTGCTTGTTCATTGGTGATCCCTCTGTGGCTAAAGCATACTGCTGGAAGGACTTTAGGAGTGGAGAAATACATGGGCACCTCATCCAGTCTGAGACAGGGAGCATGCATGGAGTCTGGATGAAAAATGGCAATTTTTATTCTGTCTTGAGTGGTCAAATATGTGTAGCTAGAAATTATATATCCTAAAATGTGTCAAAATAGCACATTTTAGTAGGCAGCTGAGTGATGATAAACTGCAAGAAACTGCTGTGCTACTGTAAATACACTACCTGGCCTGAAATTGAAATCCCTTTGCCCACTGTATTATTTTCTAGGCCGTCTATTGCATGAACGTGTTGTTTACTGCCTACCTTTAATAGAGTTCTAGGGTCAGGAGAAATGGCTATGCAAAGTCAAGGCTTCAGGAGTTGCATAGTTGATGGAACAACAACCAGTAACAGTGCAGACACACAGAGGAGAAGCCTTTGAGAAACCATATTCATTTAGAAACTTTTTTCCCCGTTTCTTCTTTTCCCTTTGATGTTGCTGCTGAATGCTAGTGGAACACGAAGGCAGTGTTGTGGTGCGGCGCAATCAGCTGCCAGCGCAGAATGAAGTCTGAAGGGACATCTACCAATTAACTGAAAATAATGAGAAATTGTTATTGTTACACTAATCAAAGTGAACTTCTTACCAAGAAATTTGAAAGTCAGCAGATTTGTATGGCATGTATGGTCTAGTCTGATGCTTCTGGTATAAACAAAGTCAGGATCAGTGCGTCCACTGAGGCTCATGGATTCTGAGGACTGAAGGAATCACCAAGCCTTATGTATTCTACAATACTGGACAAAATATTCTCAAGCATTAATTCCTTTAGTAGAAGAAATTGCTTTCCCAATAAGCCAGTGTTTGCTGTTCAGTCCAATAAATCTGCAATTGAACTAGAACACATTATTTAGAGACACATTCAAGTTCAATTTAAGGACTTCAGGATGTGATGAATATACTTGTTACACTCTTGAATTGTTTAAATAAACCTTTACCTTTGCAGTTAGGACTGCATCTTACTGTCAATTTGAATTTTCTAATTATGTGTTAGGAGATCCCTTTTCTTCTCTACTATTAAAGAACCCCTATGATTAGATACATTCTCCTTATAAAGTGGCAAGAAATCTTGATTTCAAGTCCAGCACTGTTTGTATTAAGGATGCAATTACAAGCAGAGATTGTGTAACATTTTGAAAAGGTTATGTATTACTTTTTAATAACATGATTTTACATCAGTGGCCTCAGTGACTCTCTGATGAATCAGAATGACAGCTTTGCCTCCACAGTCGTGGACTGTTGGGTCCTGGCTTTTAAAGTTTGCACAACATGCTTGTGACTGGAACAAATACTCTTTCACCCAGGAGTGAATTCATAAAGCTCTCTTTCTTTGCATCAAGTTAGAAGCATGATACTGATACTCCTCAAGATTTTTCTTGACTTCTGCTGTCTTTTCCTCTCCTCTGGTTATTTTCAGCTGGCGGGATCAAGCTTTTCTCTGAGCACTTGTGAAAGGAGAGTAATTTTCCAGATCAGATTCCTTGCTTATGGTATGCACTGCTTGTTTTGCGCCTCTGTAAAGATTGGGCTCCATAGAGATTGGACTCCATTTCTAATATTGTGTTTTAAATACTGAAAGGCAGCTCTGCAGCATCTCTGTGTCCACTGCTTGGTACCCTCTGGGATGTGCAGTGAACTTTGTCACTTGAAGTTGTTTTACCAATTTAAAATAACAAAAATCAAAATATCTTATTTTAGCTTAATATCAATGTAAGGTTTGTATTAGCATAGCTTTATCTGATCTCCTTTACATGATGTGCCCTTATCTTGTCCCCTGATTTTCTTGGTATTCGTTTCAAAGGCTTTCATTGATCTAAAAGCACATACCTTCGGTGAAGACAGAAAATGGGGAATAGAGAATCTAATCAGCTTATAAGGACACTGCCTATATGATTTACTTGACAGATGTTTTCTTACAGCTTTACCTAGGTTTTGGGACAAGAGTATCTGCAATCTAACCATGTAAATAATTTTGTTGAGTTTTTGTCTCCTTGAGTACATTAGTAGTGACAGACATGCTCATTAGCTGTTTTTTCCCACTTAATTGATGTTGTTTAGAGACAATATCATCCAGAGTTTTATTCAGACTATTATCCTTGGAATGTCATTAACTCCTTTGGAGCATGTCCCCAGCAGCTCCATCCATCTACCCACAAAGACTTCTTTCTGTACTTTGTGGTGAGAGTGGGGTGGGAAGCACAGCATAAGCATACTAATTTATTTGGACGACTAATTCCTTCCTGTTTTACCATTTTACTGAAGGTGAAATGCTTACACTTTGGTTGCCCAGGACTGTCTTGACAAGATGTACTCTTAACAGGCTTGCTCCTAAGCCTGTGACTATAATACTAATACTAATCTTTCTAATACTTTGCAAGCTGATGTTCGGTATTTTTGATTCCAGAGAGTGTCCTGCCAGAATGTGGCTTTTTTTTTTCTCTTTATACTAAACCTTCTCCCACAGAAGTGGGAGTGAAAGGTCTCTCTGAATTTAAGTACTGCTTGAAATTTATTTCTGCAGTTCACTTGAAAATTGACCTTTATCTAAGCTCTTCTTACTTCTGGGTCAGGATATGTGTACCTGTATTCAAGATTTTGAGAGGGCTGTCCATGAATAAATCCAAAAACATGTTGCAGTTTGACTTTTTTAAGAGCTGAATATCACAACATGGCTTGAATGAAAAAAGGACATTACTTTGTAGCACTATCTAAAGTGGAAATGCCCAAACTAAAACCAAAATAGCATTCTCTTTTGCACATCACTGAATGTCTGGGAAGGCTGGTCACTCCTGAATTGCCTGCTTTTTCTCCTGCTGTGTAAGCCTTCCCGCTACTTTCTCCTACTGAAGTTAAGGAGTTACCTCAGGTTAATTACTTAAGTTTTCTGAAACATTACCTTACACTCTTTTAGTTCAAATTTTCTGTAATCACATGGTAGTGATTTTTCCCTTTCTCTTAGATTTTTCTTTTAGTATCAGGGTTTGTAATTGATTTTTCTCTACAGTAAAGTAAAAATGTCATGTGCCTTCATGTGGCTTGCATTCCTTTAGCTGCAAAATTAACTAAAGTCTAACTTTGAAGGTTTGATTTTTATTTTTTTTTCCCCCACAAATAACTGCTATTTTTCTGGACCTTTTTAATGGAAGCTGCTAGTAACTGCTGAGCAAAAATACATCTTTTTTTGGTAAATAAAGCATTTATGGAAAGATAAAAATATTTTCCTTGCAACTTTTCACAAACTTAGTGAGCTTGGATTGGTTCCTCTAAAATGACAACATGTGGAAGTGATTTTTCTCTTTTGTCATCTATCAGTGGCATGTACATCTGAGGCTTCTGCTCTTTGGCTTAAACTACTGTTAAGTTTTCATTATAAATATGCCACCTACTGGAGCAAAAGGCCCATCAGCAAATATTTATTAATGTTATCTTCTCCCAGACACATTTGCATAGTAATTTCTTGCTAGATTCCTGTGCTTCTGGTTGTCAAATCTACACTGCTTTTTGTCAGCCTCACCATAGGGTATGAAAATGGTAATAAGAATTGGAGGGGATGTGGAGCATGAAGGCTTAATAACATGCCTCAGAAAAAAAAAAAAAAAAGAAGAAGAATTTATATGCTGAATTATAATGAAAAATACCTGCCTGAAATGAATGTCCAATAAGGGAATCTTGCATTCATAGGTACTCTAAGTCTTGATTTCATGATGAAAAAAATAGTTTAATTGTTAAATATACCTTTGTAGCAAAAATAATTTTTAAACAAGATTTTAGATTATGCAGTGGTTTTTTTGTAGTTGTTTTTTTAAAAAAGCGTCTTTGGTCTTGTCTTGGCATAGGATTAGTCATGATCATCTTTACAAATGAAAGGCATTTTGCTTAGAGCTTGTTGTCTTTTACACTACAATAATGAAATGAACGATTATTTGTGTTCCAGATATGTCTTAAGAGCCACAGTTCTATTGTGCTAGACTTGTACAGAATTATGGAAAAGACTTACTCCCAAAATTTTTAAATGTGCTTTGAAACATAAGGCATTAAGACAGTGCAAATTGGAAGAATGGAGTGAGCCAGAAAAAATTGCTCTGCTAAATTCAAATAATTTTCTTGATGTTTCTCATGAAGGTGAGTTCTTGTTTGTCAACACTTGGTTGTATCACAGTAGAAAAAATGTCTAATAAGTAAACAAAACAAGCAGAACAGCTTTCTGAAGATTAATCTGTTTTGCTGAATATTAAATTTATCTGTAGGACAGTCTTTGGCTTAGGCAGGGTTGCCTTTTCTTTAATTGGGCTAACCATGATGTAGCTGATACATTAATGAGACAGCTATAAAAACATGGTGTTTTTCCTTACACAAGTTGCTGTTTTCTTTCCATGCCTCCAAGTAAAGCTCAGCCATGAGGGCATTTGCTTTTGAAAAGGAAGAATGAGTCAAGGAACCACCCTCAGAAAATGGGTGTGCAATGTAACAGGCTGTGAAGGAGGAGATGGGGAGTTAGGAGCTCTGTGATCTCTTCCCATCTCAGGTTGTGCTGCATGTTGCAAACACACAGGTTTTCAGCAACCCAGTTCCAGGTCCTCGGTGTTCAATGCAGGGAATCCAAATGTTGCGCTTGCTGAATCACAGATTTTTAACACAGTTTTGTAAGCTTCTCACCATAATCAGTGTCCTTGTACACTGCATGTTCATTCTTTTCCTCTGTCTAAGGCTGTTAAACTCTTTTGCTCCACATGTATTGGGGTGGTGTTAAATATTTATTTGGTCAATACACCATAGATAAATAGAATGCAAGTATCTATGATAGACTGTCAGGGAGGTTGGAGTGACTGCTGATGGGGCTGTGTGGCACATCTGGGATGGCACAGGAATTGGGAGGAGGTGATAGCAAGATACTTTTCTTCAGGTTTTGAGCTATTTATCTGTGTTCAGGGGGGAAATTGAATTGCTTTGTCATAGATATATTGTTGAGTAAATTTGCTTTTCGGTTCTTTATTTGACAGTCGAATGACCAATTTCATATTTCTGGGCGAGGGAAATTTTGGTTTTATGTTGAGTAGTCCTGCTTATGGAAAAATATAAATTACTTTTTTTTTCTTTGGTAGGCGTTGGAGTGTGCCTTCTGCAGCTTTGTGAAACAGGCCAGGGTATTTGTCTGGCTACGCTCCCAGGTAGTGAACCCTCAGAGTGCGCTGGGGCAGCGCCTCAGGAAGCACGCTGCTTGCAGGAGCAGGGCTCACATTTCCATTGGCTGGAGAAGCAGGAACATCAGCTGGAGTCATTAATGTTGTTGTCTTTAGGGGTGCCTGTAGCTGATCTGCCTACTTTCCCAGAATGGGACGCTGAAGCCAGTAAATAAGGCAATAAAATATTTCACACCTAATAAATTTCATAAACCAAAAGCAAATAAAATCTAAGCAGTTCTAGGAAGAACACAGTTGTTCCAAATGTTAAGAGATTGAGGTCATATAGAAAGGACAAGGATAAGAGAAAAAGCCTGCTATTTTTGTATGGGGAGGTGAAGATTTTTAGCTCAGGAAACTTCTGAAATGCTTTAAAATACTTCAATAATGAAAAAAACAGAAAAGGGAAGTAAATCCTAAGCAACGTCTGAGAGTAAAAACATTTAAAGTACGTGAACATTACTCAACAAAATAACTGGCTACAAGAACATATCCGAAGGAGGTATTCAAAATAAGTAGAATAAAGAATTACAGAACAGAAATGTAAAAAAAAAAAAGTCCTGCATGTAGTTTTATGGGCATATGGAACTGATTCAAGGCCTATTTCTTCATAACTGGGCATTTAAGAATAAAGAAATAACCTTATCTGTTATTTAATATATTAAAAATGTTGTTCAAAGCATGATTTGATGGTCAGAAATTATTTGGTTATTAGCCTTTTGTCTAATGGGTTAAATAAGATGTGCTTAACTTGGTAATTTTTACAAATTTAATTTTTATGCTGTAGCATAGTATATGGACATGTAGAATTAAAAAATAACTAACTAATTCCATAGTACAAAACTGAGCTGGGCAGAGAAGTGCTACACTAGTCATCTCAGCACTGATAAATTATTTCAAGAAATTGCAATTGGAGTTGTGTACATTCATAACAACGGCATAAATTATTTGTTTCCTATTTCAGTTTATATCCTGTTATGCCCAAGCAGAGGAAATTTGGAATTTTTCTTTGGAATATGTGAAATTCAGAACCACGGAGTCTAGAAAGAGTGGAAGGGACAGGCTAGTTGAAGTCTCTGAGAGATATGCAATACCCGGCTGTCTTTCATTATTTTCATTGTGGCATTTTTCTTACAGTTTTTTAAAAATAAGACAATTTTTATAACATTAGCATAAACTACTTTAAAATTTTTTGGAGGAACATCTGGAAGTGTTTTGAAAGTCAAAGGCCCAAGCTTTTGACTCCTGCAGATGATGATGCTTTCCTAGGGTAACTGCAAAATAAGCAGGTTTGTTTCCCCATTATATGTTGTAGCCATAAAAAAAGTGTAGTTTTATTTCTCTGCTGACAAAGAAAAATTATTTGATAACTACTTTCCAGTCATTCAAATGTAAGCTAAACAACTGCACATAAAATATTTCGTTAATGACATTGTATGCACTGTCTTAGCAAATGCCCTTAAAATTGCTTGGAGCTATTTTGAGAATTTTTTACTTACAGGTCTTCTGTGTACAGGAGGAAATTGCAGGGAAGGTTTGAAGAAGTAAAAACATAAAGGTATAGAATGTATTTTAGTGTGGTGTGGGGGGCTTAGGTCTAACAAATTTGAGTGTGTCTGTGTCTCGTGACATTGTGGTGGCTTTGGATATTTGGTTTTTTTCAGCCTAGTAACCTTTATGGCCCTTGGGAAGCCTTGAAATCACTTCCACTTTTGTTGGCTGAGAATGGTGACTTGGCTGTGGTTCTCAGCATCTTGGAAGAGCTTCAGACTCATATGCTATCAGGAAAACTCCTTCCAGATAGTAGTTCTTGTGTCCAAAGGTGGCTTCATGGGGTGGTGGATAGTGCTGGCCATTTTTGTGGTGCCTGTATATGCTGAAGGATGACGAGAATTGTCCTTAGCTGCATTTGTAAAGCAGTGACAGCCTTCCTTGTTTAGTGTGTTAGATAAAGGTATCTGTTCAAGTGCGACAGATTGCAAATCTCTCCTTTGGGTGAAATGACCTGTGCCTATATTATAGCCATGGTTTTCCCATGCTGCCAAAGGAAACCTGTATATCCACTCCTGTGAGCTGAATTTTTTGTCTGGATCATTTGTTTTGAATAGGTATTTCAACATTCTGAATAGTTCACAAACACGAACTGCTGTTTTTTCTTTTGTCTTTCCCAAATGGAGCGGTTAAGGACCAAATTGCTGAAAATAAAAGCTAGGTAGGCCAATTTATATCCACGGCAGGTGTTGCTGTCTGTTTCTCAGATGTTTTCTCTGGTGTGTCAGTAAGCTTAGCCCAGCAGTGGCTGTTCCAGAGTGTGCACATGATAAGCAGGCACACTGTGCTGGCACTGCTGGTACTTAGTCTCTTTATAGGCGGTACCACCCTTCCTGCTGTAATAAAGGGATGCTGCTCCTGTTTGCAGGGCTTGTGTGTATTTTTAACCTGTCCCATATAGGTGCCTCCAGATATTCACTGCCCCTCAGTTATTTTCACAACTCAGTGAGTGATCATACCACTTGTAAAATTAGATCTGTGATCAGATATTTCAACGTGGCTGTGATCAAGTTGCCGCTTCATGAAACCCAAGCTGAGTCACTCCATTTATCGTACAAAAGTGCTGTGCGCAGATGAGTGTTTACACAAGAAAAAACTGCAATTGTTAATGAGTTTCTAAATTCTGTCTTTCTAAGGTGGACTTGCAAATCCTCATGCCCCACATCTAGAATCCTGTATTTCAGCTTCTGAGATTTCTGAGAGGTCTGTAAAACTGTGTGTTGCCAAGCTGCTTTCTAGTGAGCACACCTCTGGGAAGATTTGTGTGGCTCACTTGTTTTTATCCAGTAGAGTCTTGGAATAGTTTTCACTCCAGAAATATGTTCCTGATTTCTCTGTTCAAGATGGTAGTCTCCAAAGAATTGAGTTGAGAACCTTGAAACTTCTGCTTTTAGCCAGCCTGGATTGTTTTCAAACACACATAGAAAACATTAAGTTATCTTAGCATCTGACTATTAAATTAAACTTGTATAATATGAAATTGGACATCATGGTTGAATTGCATTTTGAATTTTGAGTCAAAAGATATATTAATTTGTGGTAGACTACAGTAGCTACTACTATGACAATCTTATAAATGTGGTGCTACAGGGTACGTTGGCTTACAGTACATGTTTAAAAACTGAGTTTTTTGGTTTCACCTGTCAATGTGCAATGTGCTTATTTGCATTTTTATTCTGAAAGTTGCACTTCAATATTCACTGAAAACCTTTTGAAGATTCATATCAACAATATGGATATTAAAATCAGCAAATCAGGGAAACTCAAGATAAACTTGTGTGATCGTTCATCTTCTGCCACAGCTTAATGGTTTAAGACAGTGACATATATCTGGGTTTCAGCAAGGATTTATTCTGCCAAGGTGTTGAATTTGCAATCCAACAGAGCACTTGAGAACTTAAAGTTTTTAAATAACTATCTTGAATATTTGTGATCGAACATGGATTTCTCTTCAGTGAGTCAGTGGCAGTCAATGCAATGTCTTGTGCTCTGGAGCTTCTTTACTGGTACCCCTGGGATTCTACATCAGAACAAGGTCAAACTGAAGCAGATTCTGTGAGTGAAGTGTGGTGCTCCAGCTTTTATCAGCACATTCTCAGAAAGATGTGGAAAATTCGGTGTGTTCAATGTGTCATGCTTGTAGACTGCTTGGAATTGGGGTAGTTTTTGTTCACACTGTAGCATCCTCGTCAGGTAGCTATTTCTCATCATTTCTGGGTGTTTGTATGTGCTTCTTTGATAGACTGCTTATGTGTTTTTAAGTGATGCTCTGACAAAGCAATATTATTGAAACATGCTGCCATCAACAACCATGTGAAGAGGTGTTAATATGATTAAGCGCTACATAGTTGAGGGAGTTAATAGTTTCTAGATTCTATTTATTTTTATTTACCACCGTTGCTTAAATAAATAAAGGCTAAAGTAGTAGACGGAATTTCTATAGGAATGTAGAAGATTTATGGTTTTTAATATTTAATACATCTTGAATTGTGTAAGTGTGTCTACATGTATTAGCAGTATACTGCAGACAGTATTTTCTCTTTTCTTCACTTACATTCCAACTTTGAAATGAGGTGATAAGACTTTTAGCTTTCATCACCTAATTTACTTCTAAACCTAAAGCTTTATCTGTCCTAGCTGTATCCAATCTATTGTATTGAATAATTTTCAAAAGAAAGAATGGAACTTCAGTACTGAGGTTTGCATTTTATGTCGAAATTACAAGTGTTGTGTTTGCTCTGGATTGATGTGAGTGAAGTGTGTAGCATTGCACCTACACAAAGATACAATTTCTCACACTGTAGATTTTGGTGCATTTGCACACTTTCTAGAATACTTCCTAGTCATCCTCTTTAATAAAAAACCAGCATTCCCATTTATTAAAACTATACATTTCTTTGAGTAACAGCTTTTGTACCCCCATGTTTCTTTGAACCAAGATCAATTATAAGGCTTTGAATCCTTTCAGTACTAGGTGTGAGGTTTTTTTGGGAATTTAATTCAGTTGATGAAAATTTGGTGGCTTTATGACTATGATATGAAATGTAACTCATTATTTCTGTACTGTTAACGTAGTCAGCTAATACGTGGCTGATTTGAATTACATAACATTTCATAACTTTCTTTGGTCTTATTCCTAAAAAAATCTACAACAACACACAAATCCATATTAACCAAAGGGGAGCTAGAAGGTTCTATATAGTACTAATCTACTTAATTATCATTGGTGATTGAGGTACAAGTATCAATAGGGAAAACAGAATATTTTGATATAATTTCTGTGGTGTCCAGATATGTTTGGGGGGACTTTTTCCCTTGCAGTTTTTGTTGTTGAAAATCAATTTCTGTCTGCATGAAACACGACTGTTGTTTTTATCACATTTTCTTTATATAGGAATATCTATAATGTGAACTTATTCATATGCTTTATGCTATGCTTTAATTTTACTTTCCAAAGATTATTAGTATATGTTGTGTAGCACATTTTCCGAATTCTTTTATAAGCACTTAAGTAAATGAGATTGAGTCAAGAAGGCACAACCTCATTACAGGTTATGTGCTAGGGATGGGAAAGGTAAGACGAATCCTTGAAGTAAAAAAACAACAAACATCTTTGAGTTAAATAATGCAAAGTTCGTACATCTAACTGTTTCTGTTAAACTTTCCCCTTTTTTTTTTTTTTTTATTTTTTAAATTCTTAGTTTTGGTATCTTTTGTTCATGGCACTTAACTTTAATGTCCTGTTAAAAATGTTATGTGTTGTTTTTGCGTTTTGGCAGAGTTGTGTTGTGGTAGAGCATACAAGACAGTACAGATTTCCAGCATGCTGTAAAACCAGGCTCGGGAAGTATGGGATCACAGGCATAGGGAAGGAACATGGTTATAGGTCAAAATAAAAGAGATTATGTAAAAAATACCTGATGTTTATATAGCCTAGATACACAGCACTGTTGCTTTTTCAAAAACTGTGCAGTTTTAGTAGGTTAATTATGAATCCCCTCACAACCCATCTACCTAGCTACTGGGAGGTGAGAGTTTCTTTAAAATAATCCATTAAAAGGTTTATGAAGGTAAATGGGGTGACCATTAGGGAGAAATTTCCCATGTCAGGGGTGGCATAAGGTGTGATGTGCTTGTGAGGAATGAATCAGCTGATGCTCACTTTTAGTGGTGGAAGGATTGGCAAGGGGGTGGAGGGACTGCTTTGCAAAGAGCCTTCAAAGTTCACATCTAAACATGAGCTCTGCTAGGGCTTGCCATCATCTGATGAGAGCTCTCCCACCACTAGTTCGTGCAGCAAATTTTGGTGCATTCAGAGTGCAGCCCTTCCTTCAGTCTGTGCAGTGGGGCTGCTCAGGAGGGGTCATCGTTGGCTGCAGGCCAGGAGAGTTAATTTCTGCGCTTCTGTGTAATGAATTAACATCAACCCTAATGCAGATTTTCATTCTGGTTTATAATGGTTAGTCATAATTATAATATCCAGATGCTGTGTTCCATTATTTGAGCATTATTTTCCCATTCTCTTCAGCAAGCTGCACATTCCCCAGGCTTGATTGGGGTGTTAGGTATACTGAGCACGGACTCACAGCAGTGTGGCCCCACCAGGTGCAAGAAGTGGTGCTGTAGTCAAAACCAGAGCACTGAGAGCTTGCAAAGCAAACCAGAAGTTGCACTGCAGCCAGGGTAAATATTTGACTAAAAAGGAGCCAGTATGTAAGACTGTGCTGTGGAGACTTACTAGCCATATCTGAAAAGAGCTCTGAAGGACAATCCTATTGATTTTATTCTTATCTGGATGACCTTGTAGGTTGAGTTAATGGTTTCTAAACTCGACTGATGAGTTTGTGGGACAGTTCTGTTTGTCTGTTTGCAGGACAGGAGAAAGAGAAGTAGTGTTGAGCTGAAAAATAAACTCTTAAGATTTTGTTCATTCTCTAAGTCTTCAATATGTATTTTAGAATATGTATGTAGAATCAATGAAAACATCATAATTGTGTGATCTAGAGAATACTGAAATGTAGTTAATCTGTATTAAATTATTTATTTCTCAAATCTGATGACTTGGAAGTCATCTGGAATTACAATAGGCATCCTTACCACTTGCCTGATAGACATTCTCGAAGAAGCTGCAATTTGATGAGAATGGGGAAAAAAGGAGTCTGGTCTTACTCATGTAGAAATCAGGTTTTTCTCACTGTGGCATTCATGGTATGGCTTGTAAGACAGAATACATTTATGCCTATCTTTGGGTACATGTACCTAGTGAGGAAGCCATTCTTTTGGGATAGTAGGGCTGCAGAATCATCTGAGGGAATGATCTTTTGTGCCAGGTCATTAACTGATTTTTAAATTGCCACAGCTTCTGTAAATCTGGACATAAAAGCAAGTATGCAATATTTCATGTAGCTGCTGCTTAGATACATCCTGATGTTCATTTCCCACATGGCATAGTGAACTTCACCTTCATACATAATGTTGTTAAAACTTGGATGTTGTTTTATAGATGAAGAGGCTGTTGCTCTCTTGTAAATGTTAACTATGAGAGCAGTCTGCATAAGATCAAGAGAGGCACTAAGGGATAATGTAATTGGAATTTTTCAAACTGTATCTGTTTGAGAATGAAGATTCATGACAGAAAAAATAAGACAAAATAGATCTTACAGTTTCAGCATAATTAAAATTTTTGCCAGTGGCTATTATGGGAAAACTTTCTTAAATATTTTACCCTTAACCCCTTGAAAGTTTTGGTGTTAGATGAGCAAGATTTTCATTCTGCAGCTATTTTATTAAGCAAAGGCAGCTCTGATTCCCAACTTCTAACTAACAATGAGGACCAGAGCTGCAATTAGCATTTACCTCTATTTTTTTTTTGCTTTCCTTATGGAAAGATCATCAAGTCAGTCAAGAGGAGGGGAAATTTTCTTAAAGAGTAAAGTGTTTTGTTCTTACTAAAAAGTTAANAAACCCCCCCCCCCCAAACTACGTAATAATATGTAATTATATAAAATATATATAAAAAGTAAAATAAGGCTTGAGCATTGTGCTTTATTTGATATGGGTTTAAATTATGTAAATAAATCTGCTCTTGGGAACTTGCATGTTAATGTTCTCTTCAGCAAGGTGATTAAGCGTGCTTAAGCATGAGCTCTGCTTTGCACAGGCAAGGAACAAAAATAAATATAACACAACAAACTTATAGAAGGTATAAAGGGGAAGTAAGGCTTGCATTTTTACAGGTTTTCTTTGTTTTCAGATCAAGTAAGATTAATAATATGTAGAGGTGTCTTTATAAAAATTCTGTCTATTGTGACTAGTATTAAAGCTCTGTTTTAACAATATGGACAAGTAAACACTTCACCTCTTATGTGTTACTGAGAAGAGATCTTTGAAATAATCTTGGCAACATCCACTTCATTCATTATTTGAAGCTGTCTGAGCGCAAAGCTATGCCGATGTTTTAAGGTAGATTCTTGTATTAATGAACTGATCTCTCATTTCCTGAGCCAGTATAATTTAGCACTAGTTTTTTTTAATGTCCTTTTTTTTCTCATTTAGGTGCTAGAGCTGCTATCTCAACTGTACAGTAAAGGGTTTAAACCACATGTAAACCTCTTGGCTGAGAATTTATTATAGTCTGTCTTTTTATCTTAGGATGTAACAGACAGGAAATGATGTGGTGTTGCTTTATGTAGCAGAGAGGAGATATTTAAGTAAAACAGTAACTGATACTGCAATATTAAAGTTCACTTGCAGGAAGGTAAGGAAGATGAAAGAATATGTGTCAGAGTAATGTAATGTAGTAAAAATTGACAATACCTTTATTCTGGTGAGCTAAATTTCTTTTGGATAGACAACACAAAAATGGGAGGTACCAGATGAATAAGGGATTTGGGTTTTGAACTTCTGTTTGTAAAACAAAGGAATAAATCTCATAAAAAGACACAAGTCCTATGTAAAATGGTAATAAGGCCATTCCCAGGTGACTATTACTGTCTGTTCTGCTCCAAAAAATGCATTCTCTGAGGAAGAGGAGCATGGAACATTCTATGTTAAGTGCTATCACAGCTAGTTACACTACAAAAGCACTTTTTTGTCAATATTATATGAGAGAGCCTGACAAATTATAGTAGGGTCTTTTTTTTATTCCCCTCATGTTTCAGCATCTGAAGACATGAAATGATAATTTCATATTCACCTTTCCAAACCCTGATATTATATCATAATTTTATTTGAATATAAAAGCATATTTCCTATGTCACTTCCACATAGCAGCTTCAGAGAATGCATGGAATGATGCAGGCCTTTAAAAAGCCTTTTAACTGAATCACTCTTGGAATATTTTAAGTCACAGTATTTTGAGTTGTGATCATTTAGTAATAAGAACAATGGCTTTTCCATCTCTCAGAATTCTCTACAAAGAATGAACTCATTCCATGTAGTCTGCAGGGATTTTGGCAAGTGGCTGTTAGCAGTATAGATGGCCACTTTTCCTTGTAGATTGACTTCGTGAGTATAGATTTAATGAGATTTCTTAATGTTATTTTTATGCTCTAGAATTGTATGTGTAGATCTATCTATTACTAGATAAAACTGTTGATCTTTGATGGACTGTGCTATGTGTAGTGTCTGTGATCTGGAACTTGCTTAAGCCACAAACACTGCACAAGCAGAGTTGTGGAAATTGTAACATCATTTCAATGGCTATTTTGAAAACCAGTGAAGTTCTCTGATACTATTTTGTGATGTTAGTTTAACATTCTTGTGACACATTTTTTCACAACATTGATTTTCTTTTTCAAAATGTCTTTTGATATCATCCATCAGGCTCCTTTTTTGGACCTCTCCACTCTGTCCACATCTTTCTTGGTTTGCAGGGACTAGAACCATACACAGTGCTGTGGGTACAGCCTAACAAGCACTGAGTAGATTGGAATGATCGTGTCTCTGTCTCTGCTTATAAACCCCCTGTGGATTGAGGATTAATTTAATTAAGATGAAGCTTTTTTTTTTTTTTTTCCATACTGAGATTTTGAAGTGATTGAAATGACCAGTGTTGACTGAGGTGTTTTGCAGTCTCTCAGTT
This sequence comes from Origma solitaria, assembly GCA_013397895.1. Classification (NCBI taxonomy): domain Eukaryota; kingdom Metazoa; phylum Chordata; class Aves; order Passeriformes; family Acanthizidae; genus Origma; species Origma solitaria. Next base: position 406,302 of record VZRL01001273.1, on the reverse strand, counting down.
TGGGTTCCCAGCCAGTGATGTCAGACGTGGTTACTATTTTGTGCTGTTCTTTATATGTGAGTTGTTATTGATGGATGATGTCCATTTCTCTGTAAGGAGAAGTGAAGATATCTGTTTTCCTCAACAACTAGATGAGAGGTTGCAAGATGATGTATTTCAGTGCCAGTCTTCATGTCACTCTGTTTCATATGTGAAAATAGAAGGTTATATGAAGGATTGTGACAAAGCTGCTCTGGCTCTGCTTTGCATCTTGAGTTTCAGTCTGGATCCAAATCCAGCTCTGGTAAGGAGCACTTGTCTCATTAGTCAGTTTTTCTCTTGTCAGGAGCCAGCAATGCTGACTGAAACAAATTAACGGGAACTGTTTGGGAGGGGTAGACAGAAGAGTGCTTATATGACTGACTGTTCAGAGATGTCCAAGAACAAAATACTGAGTTACCTTTTTCCCAATTTCTTAATGTGAAACTACTAATATTTCACAGTTCTGTTGTTGCCAGTCTTTCGTGTTTATTTACAATTATGGGAGAGAATTGCTCAGCTGAAGGTTCAATTAATTTCCAAAGACAGCGGAAATTTTCTGTAAGGGTCTTTTTCTAGGTTCAGAAGGTATTCATGTCTTTCTGGTGATATATTTGAGAAAACCTGCACAGGGCAGTCAGACCTACTAAAGACAATATGCTTTGGTGGTCTGTACTCTTCACACTGGCTTTTAAAGGATGTAAGCTCTTGGCTTGTAGAATTTGGCATGGAGTTAATTATACAGGCTTTTCCTTTCTGTGAGTTACCTTTTGTATGAAACCTGTACTAAAGGTATATTTACCTATTCTAAAGCTGTTATTTCTCATACACAACATATATTTAATGATTTGAGATGCCAAATTAAACGCTTATTTACCTGTACGTGTGGTGATTTTTGTAGAAGACCAGTCAGTTTTACTCTTTCTCAAGTTTCCATCTCAGGAGCAATTTTTTTAAAAGAAAATTATTACAGATGTTACTTTATATCTAAAAAATATGAAATTGAGAAGAGGAAACCTAAGGTCAAGTTATTCTAAGATCAGTCATTTTTGTTCATCTTCAACTAGGTCTGCTTAACCACTGTGTATCCACTAAATTTTCCTCTGAAATCAATTAAATGAAAGGAGGTATCTGACATGCTCAGTAGACCAATGGGCATGAAGACTTGGAAATATATGCAACATACAGAAATAGTAAGATAATATCCTGATTAAATAATTGCAGATACATTGAAAGCAGGTGAGGTTGTTTCTCACACTGCCCCCTCACTAAGTGAGGGCACTTGTTAAGGTACTTGTTTTAACCAGCAATACTGTAGAGCAGACAGCAAACCCAAGCTACCCAGTTAATCTATCCAGACAATAGTTTATTTATATAATTGATTTATTATATCATTTGTTTCTAAAGGAGATATAGAAGTGATCTTACTGTAACTTTAAATATATTGGTAGTCATAATAATATAATTTATCAGATGTCTAGTATGATTCTGCAGCTGTTTGAGCAGACTTCAAAAACTGACTCATTTACAGATAGGAGACCTCTGCTCAATTCAGTGCTTTTCTAAACTTTCAGCTTTGTGTTTTAGAACACAGCTATTATTATTTTATTAAACTGGAAAATATTGAGTGATGTCCACCATTGTTTTTGCTGAACCCAACAGACCAAACATAGATATGCAAAGTGAGGGACTCATGGAAATAATTTCATACATTGGTAGAGAGAGCTGATGTCAAAACTTTAGATGAAATGTTCATTTATCCAGAAGTCTTTTGCAAGAATAGAGTCCAAAAAACTTTTATATGTTTAAAAGACAATGTAAATTGTCTCTATTTTTCCATTAATTTTAAGTGCTGTTAGGTGCCAAAATGTTCTGTGGCTAAAGGAGATGCCAGCTATACTGCAGAGTCCATCTCATTCAGCTGTTTTTAGTCCATGTGGTCATGGATGCTTGATCTTCGTGTTTTATTGTGTAAAAACTTCCCCAGCAAACTGGCTTGCTCAACAAAAGCTGTCTCACAGTGTCGCTTGGCAAGCAGGGCACCTGTAAGCCTCATTCCCTCTAGTAGGTCTTGCCTGTATTTTTTGGGCAAACCAGCCTTTCAGGGCAGCCTAAATTAGCACTGTCTGAGCAGGTGTGATTGCAACTGTGGTTCTGTACTATTCATTCCAAGAGAGCTTAGGTTGTGATTTCTTTTAAGGATACCTCAGACTTAAACTGAGGTGAAGCTGAAGAATTGCAGAAAGACAGCTGGCCTATTTTTCCAAGGACACAGGAGCTGCAGTTTCTTTTGGCTTCTGTGCAATTTCAGAGGATCAGTGCTTTGGGAAACTGGGTTGAATGGCAGATAATAGTGAAACAGCCCTCAGGAATAATCATCATATTAGGGAAAGCTTAGTTAAATGACTTTACACTTTGATATTTTTATTTAGTTAATAATAGTGTTGAAATAACTTGAATAAGATTTTTAAATTAAAAAATGCATGTGCATGTATGTTGCATTAAAAATAATGTTGTGATGCTTATCTGTTTCCAGTATGACAATTAAAAGCTCAGTTATGTTTTTATGGGAATAAATCTGCATCCTGTCATGCATTGCAGTATGTTGGTACTTTGCCAAAAAGGTGGCAGACTGCAGTGCTATGAATCTGTTGAATTCCAAACAAGCTTGTTTCAGGAAAATCAGGGAAAATACATGCCAATCTGACTGAGCAGATCCAAATTACTTCAGTTTATGATTAATTAAATTAGGTTGCTTTGAAATTCGTAACAGGTTCCTGGAGTGACCTTACTTAATGCTATCAGTGCTTTAAAAGTCTCTGGAGAACTTGGATTAGCTGAGTCCCCCTTAAAGAAAGGATGTCCTGTGTGAGCGTGTTGTCCCAGAGGGATAAAATGGGTACATCTCAGATGCCCTGAAGGAAATACATACCCAAATGCATGTGATAAAAGGCAGCTAAGGTATCAAGGGAGAACCTTAGAGGTTAGCATTTCAAGATCAGTGTTTTATCCAGACTGAGAAAGGGAGGATGTCATGTGTACAATGCGAATATAAACCTATATGGAATGCTTATAAAATATAACAGGATTTAGATTTAATGTTTCAGGATTCTAAGACATTGCTGTGATTTTTGAGCTGTAGTAACATAACCTACACAATTCCTGTGATGTTTTTAGAACTGTTAGCTTTGGAAGCTGCAGAGCAAACTGATGGAATTTTCCATCGAAATGGTATAGGTGGAGGTTTGACAGTGAAGCCGCTGCTGCAGCGCTGTTCCTGGAGTTGGGGTGGGTTGTTTTTCTTCTATCCAATGCCTGGAAATTTTCAGCCAAGCTTCTGTATATCTTGCACTTGTTCATACACAGCTTTGGGAGCATATGCTTATGTTTATAGTAGATATATATACTTAGGGAGTCTCAGAAATGTTTGAACGACTGTGTGCATCTGTGAACCTGCAAACCTTTAGAGATGGATTTTAACAGGTGTAAATCTAATTCTGATGTGTCTGAAGACATGCCATCTCTGCAAAGCACATGTACACAATTTGATGATTTTGTAGAAAGGGAAGGTTGGCTGCCAAGAAAAATTAACCCCATGTGTGGTGTCAGTTAAGCAGTTTAAATGACTATCACACCTAAGGCTGAAATAAAAATGAGCTACTACTTGTCACCATGCTCTGAGAGACTGGTCTCTCTGTTGAGTAGCAACATCCATCTGTTTCAAGAAAAATTTACTATAGCAGACTGTGTCCTGCTACACTGGAACCCAGCTGCCTGACCACAGAAAGAATCCTCCCGGTGCAGTGCAGAGCCCTTGGTCAGCACCTCACATGCATCTGCCATGTCCAAACTAACCCTGACATGGATTCTTTTGTGCTGGGTGGTTCCATTCCGTCAGCTTTCTCCCTTCCCGTGGTCTGCAACGTAGTTACACTGATGCAAGAGTGCATTTTCTTTCCAGCTGGCTCTGAAGGGTGCCATTGATCTGATGTTTTGCAGATGCTCTGAAACCCAGACTCCAGGATGAGCTTTGTGGAAACCAGGGGGAAGGGGAAAAAGAAAAAAAAAACCCCTCACCAAATGAAAAAACCCAGCTGCTAACTCAAGCAGCACCAGAAGGGAAAAGTATTTGGTATGCAAGAAGAGAAAACAAAGGAAGAGAGGCCAGTGTGATCATAGTTACGCACAGTCGAGTGTGAATTTAAGCAGAGAAAGAATAGATGGAAGGACCAAGAAAAGGAAAACTGAGAGAAAGTGGCAAACAGAGGAAGGATTGAAGGGTAGGAAGTTTGGGAAATGTGCAATTCCTCCCCAGCTTGAAGAGGCTGTGTGGGAGAGGATTGGAGCCAGTACACAGTCCACAGAAGAACAGCCATCTCACTTTACATTTACAGAGTATGGGTAGAAATCAAGTTTCTTGGATTGTGCCAGTTAAGCAACTGAGCCCCTGAAGGTAGGAGACTTTTCTCAGCCTCTGTTTTATGACTCTGGATGAACACAAATGCTCAGAGACCCATACTGTGTCATACCTGCACCCAACTGAAATACCTGGCTTAGAAGCAGGCCATACAGGCTTCTAGCCCTGCATTTCATCAGAAGTGACTGCATCTCTAGAAACTTCCTGCTGTATCTTGCCATTAAACAAGAACATCCGTTCAGGGAGGGGGTGGTAAGTTAAAATCTGAACAGAAAGAGGTATTGGTATCTTGGACAAGTCATCCAATAAGATCCCTTAATTAGTGAGCCTGTGCATCATGAATGGTGTTTTTGATGTGGTTTAGTTTCTTTTTCTGTTTCTTCTTGTATCAAGATGGTACTCTGCTCATAACAAAAAAACCTCAGACATCAGAAAGTAATTTGGAGTCAGTTTGAGCTGTCAGCTCATGTTATAAGATACCTGGATGCATTGCTTATTTCTTACACCTTCCTTCTCTCAGTAAAACTGTCTTGATGCTTTTTGCCTATGTTCAAACTTTTTGGATATTAGTCCTTGCAAAAACAATGTGTATTTGGTTTGTTGGGGGTTTGGGGTTTTTTGTTTGTTTGTTTATTTGTTTTTGAGGTTTTTTTAATAATTCCTGAGGCTCTTGGTCATTCAAAGGGTTTGAATGGATTTTCAAACTAAATAATGTCTCAGAAGGCTGTGTTGAATTGGCTTTTTCATATTGGTGCTAATATCTTTCTCATTTTTTATCATTAATCTAACATTTTGTGACTGTGACCCACTGCTTCCATTTGGTGACTTGCTAATGCCTGTTACCCCTTAAAAACAGAGGATGCCCCTTAAAAAAAGTTATCTACACAGAAATTTTTATTGCATCTCTCCCATGACCTTTATTGTGTTGTCATATTTCCAGTGCCAAAGGAGTGGATTTCAAGGTAGTTAAAGACTTTCGTTCAAGGTATTCACAATAGTGAAATCAAATACTTTCCTTGGAAATCAGACAGTAGGTCTTACTGGTATAAAGATACTCCACAATATTCTCCCCTGCCCAAGCTGTAGAAAGTTCTTTCAGCAACCTGAATTTGTATCCCCTGCTCCCTTTCCTCTTCCTTTTTCTCTGAAAGTGCTTATGCTTTTGCTTAAGGACAAAAGCATCCCCAGCCTGACTGTGCAACTCTTTGCATCAGAATTTGAGAATTTCTGGAGCATGAGTGTTGCCCCTTCCTCAGTGATAAAGTGCTTTGCAAATGGCACTGGACTGGCAAGTCTTGGAGGGTTTTGTTTGTTTGTTTGTTTGTGTGGCATTTTTTTAACAGTGGTTCATCAATTTCTAAAAACAAAATATATATATATATATATATGTCAGGAGTAGTGGCACTGGGATCTATCTGTTGTGATGGAGTAACTGTTTTTCAGCTCCAGTAAAGATGACTGAACAAAGCAAAATGATCAGAACAGAGCATGCTTGGTAGAAAAGATTTGTCATTTTGAAGCAGGATACATCACATACTTTTTTTCTTTATCACTTTGGGAAAGTTACCAATGCTTTAATTCTCTTTGCTTAAAAGTTGATGTATTTGTCACATGTATCTCTTTTTGGTATTGCTTACTTCAAATATCACTTAAGTCAAGAGTTCTTTCTTAACTTGTGCATGGAGAGCTCTTGGTGCTGTGTAGCTTGATGCCATTTTGACACATCTCACCATTATTGTAATACACATAATTAAAAATAATCAAGGATCTTTTATACTATTTAGACTAGCTTGAAGCTGCTTAAGCTCTCTGATTTCCTATTATTCAAATTATTTAGAAACTCTCTGCCATTATGAGTGTATCTGTATATACAAGTATATATAGATACATGAATATGTATATATATGTGTATATATGAACTTGGGAAGCAAAAGCTGGAGAAAAGATACATATGACTGTTTAAGTTTTGCCATTTCCAAATATATCAATTTTTCAATTCTGAATTTGTTTGAAGGTTGTACAGAAATGCAATGTGGAGTTTGAGAACTGAAAATTTAAGATTCTTTCAGAACCTGTGTGCCCATGATAAAGAGGAAAGGTTAAAGGTGTCTCATACATTGCATGGGTAACATCCTCTTCTCCAGTGCTTGGGAGCACAAGATGCAAAGCAGAAAATAAGTTTGACATTCTCTTTTCTCCAACTGCAGTGAAGTAACTGCTTACTGGGATGAATCCTAAAACATTTGCTGTCATCTAGACCTTATAATGACAAATTCTTAGATCAAAGTAGCAGGTGAGGTGGGGCAATGGTTATTAATGGCTTGAGTGAAAATAGATTTTACTGTGCATTTACAGCTGGAGTGCCATGCCTTTGATATTTGTCAGAACTTTGAAGGCTGCATACCTGTAGAACCTGTTGCAATCCTTGAGGCTGGAGAAAGTCTAAGGATTTGTCTGTGAGAATTTCTGTTCAGGGGGAGAATTAAACTGACATTAAGTTCTTATGGCTGCCCCATTCCTTATCATGACAAAGATGCATGTCTTGAACAATGTGACATGTGGTTGCTAAGTGTGGAAATACTTCTGTGCTCTGTGAAAGGGGGAATATATTTGTCACCTCACCAGTGTCCTGGGAGGAGTTGTTGAAGTTAAAATGGCATCTTTGAGGATGCACTGTAGGTCATTATCTTTTTCTGAATACCATAAACTGGAACAGGAATACTGTTTTATTATTTCATCTAGCATGCAACAGAGTGCTCAGTTTAATGGGTGTATAGGCACAGGTGAATATATGTGTGTAAATTTGATGCATCTGTGTGAAGTAGATATGCAAACAGAATTTACTTCATGTAAGTAAAAGTACAAGACACCAGCATGAGCTGGTAGTTTTTAATAGTCCTTTCATATGTATTTCAAGAATATGCTTGCCATGAGACATCTGCCTTATGCATAATCTGGGGAAGAGTTCTGAATTCTCCTGGAGCCGAACTTAGTGAGGGCTGGATGACAGGAAAAGGAAGAGCTGTAATACATATATGACTGAATGTGCAGATGTCTTGGTGGGGGTTAAGATTTAAGAGTTCAGGAGAGTACAGTTGCTTGCCTCTGCTTTGAACCTGTGTCTGTATGTACCACAATTCACTGTAATTAACTTGATGAGGGGAAAAGACTCAGAGGAGAATAACTGAACACCTTTGATTCAATTCTTTTCTGTTCTGAGATGTTTCTGGAAAGTGCTGGGAGTGTGTCATGTCTGGTGAAATTTATCTACTGCAAAAGAGATTTAACTGTTACTCACTGGCCATGTGCTTGACCACGTCTTTTGCCTGTTCTGTGTGCCTGTACAGTAGGATCAGGTTGTTCTACCTCACTTCTAAATTCAGTTTTCCTCCTTCAAACTGGGATGGTTCTTAGGGATTGTGCTAAGTGCAGTGTATTAAAATACCACTCAAGTGTGGCCGGCAGATTTCCCAGTGTGTTTGACAGGGCACTGGTGTTCTCCTCACAAGGTTACCTCACCTCGGCTTTGAGTCCTGCTTTGAATTTTAGGAGCAAATTATGGGTGTTTTGGCACTACCTATGCCTAATACAATTTGGGTTACGGATCCTTTGTTACAAGAGGTAGGGAGGATAGTTGTTTTTTGTTGGAAAAAGGTAATTTCTTTTACATACAATCATTGGTTTAAGTCAATGTCTCTGGAGGGTACTTCTAGTTCATTAGCCACATGTCATTATAAATTCATTGAAATATTCATGATATTTATTTTATCTGAGATAATAACAGTAGCATTTTTCTGCTGAAAACATATGTGAAAATACTTGGTGAACAACATGGGTAGTACAATAACAGTAAGGTCAAACCTTAGCTACTAATTTTTGTCTTTTTCTTAACTTTTATGTTATTATGAGACATAGCCCCCTTTTTTTTCTAAACTGCCCTTTGTGGAAATTTGCTTTAACAATTCTGTGTGTGACTAGTATACAGTGCACTGAGGAGAAAACCTTGAGAACAGGAACAGCAAGCCTAAAAGGTTGCTTGTGCATGAAAAGCAAGGGACAAAACCTAAAGGATCCAAGCATGGCGGTGCAGAGAAGCCTTTTATGAACTTGACAGTAGGATGGTATTAGTGCTGTTTGGCACTAATCTCTACAGGAGTCCCAACTGCTAAATTTTGGGCTTCTTGGAAAGATGATTTTTCTCAGTGCTCAATCGGAATACATATCACATCTACATAGATTGTCCATTTCTCTTCAGTCGCATCCTTACAGTACACTTCTCCAAGTTTCTAATCAGCCAAAATAGAAGTGTGTCATATTCCAGTCTGCTGGAGAGAGTTGCCTGTATCAAAGCAATGTGGGGGGAGAGCATGGACGTAGAATCTAAGTGAACATAACATGTTTTGTGTAGTTGTTGATGGATTCTGGGCGACTTCTGTTTGTTATTAAAACTTGTTTGCTAGAGGTAATAAGTAGCCTATTAAAAGTGCTCAAAATATCACTTCTCCAGCCTCCACATAAAAGAGAAAATACAGGGGGGAAGAATTTAAAGTATGAGCTTTCATTTAAAAAAAAAGCCACCACCACAGCATCTTGGCAGTTGAGCTGTGTGTCAGCTTTTCTTTCTTTGACTAGACAGGAGCTGCTTGTGAATGACATCTGAGCACATTTGCCCTCAGATAACCTCTTCAGGAGGCCTTTCCTGTCTTGTAGCTCTGTGGTTCTAGTGTGCACACTTTTGTGCTCTCTTTCTTCCCTTTACTCAGATGTGTGGTGTAGGTGTGACACTTGCAGTGAAGTGTTCTACCACTGTGTTCTGGAAGGTCAACACCTCATAGCTTCTTGGCAAAAAAAAAGCATTCTTTTTTATATTTAATTTACCATTGTGTTTTGCCTGTTTTACTTTCATCCTAGTGTTTTTGCTCCTTTTCATCTCTCCTTCTGGTATAATAACATTTGCCCTTTCATTGCCTTCTTCCTGCACATATTACATTGTCTTTAAGCCTTCCCCCCACACCTTTCTCTTCTGTATTCCGCTTTCTCCTTTTTCTGTTGCAGCCACCAATCCTCACCCTGGTGACTTCTTCATCTATAATGCAGTAGCTGCATGACCGCCTCAGACTGTTGTTCCAGAAGGAATTGCTGCCGTTCTGCTTTCCTTCCCACCCGCAGCACCTCTGCTGTGCTTGCCCAAGTGCACTGTATGCCCTCAATACCCAGAGTCCATCGTGCTGGTAGTGTGGAGAGGCATTCCATGCTCTTCTGGATCTCTGCAGAGGCCTTCTCAGAAGAAAAAAGTCAGGGAATTGCCAAAATCTTGGACAGTGGCTGTCAGTCGAGTAGGTGGGAGTTAACATTGTTTTAAAGGGAGGGGAAGAGAGAGCTATAGTTAAAACTGTGACTGTTTGTGCTTGGAGATCCCATTTTAGATGTGAGCTAGAGGGCAGGCTGGCACATTAAATCTGAGATTAGTGTGTCCCAAGACCTTCTTCTGAAACCACGCTCTGGTCTTCTGTGAGAAAGAATGTGATGTGTTGTTAAGAGGGAAATAAAAAGGAGCTACATCACATTAAACTAGGTAAATGATTAAAACTAGTGCATTGTAGTGGTTTTAGCAAGGAACTATGAAATGTTGCCAAAAAAAGAGACACTGCAGTCATTGAGCAAGTGGAGGAGTGAAGGAACCATGCCTGCCAGTTTGGGGGAGTTGCAGTCCCTGCTGTTCTGTCTTGCTATAGTGCATAAACATACTACGGGCTTATGGAACGTGTAAGACACTTCTGCAGTTAACAGTGAAATTGAAAAAAAAAAATCCTCCAGTCACTGCAGAAAATGCAATTATTAATATTATTGTCAGCATGAGAGAACAGAGTATTTATTGAGAACACTGGTCATCTTGTGAAGTCATTGGAGTCTATATAAAACCCACATAAAATTTCGCAGAAGTTTGGTCTTGCCAATCCCAAGTGTGCAATGAGAATGAGTCACATCTTCCAAGATTTGCTTAAAAATCAGAGAGGTTTATTTTTAATTTGGTTTGATTTTTATTTGCCTTTTTATGTCAAAGCTGATTCATTTTTTCCACTGCTAGCAATGCCCACAGCCCTTTTTCTTTCTTTTTTTTTTTTTTTAAGGGACTTTTAACAAGAGTACCAAATATTTCAGGACATGTAACAAAATTATGTAATTGCTGCCAAATCATGTTGGCAGGTGATTATCAAAGTAATCCCCCTTTAGTGGAAGGGAGGAGTAGGAGGTTGTAGAATAAAATAACATTAAGGGAAATTTTCATATGTGCTGTTTTGAGTAACCAGCAGTCACACACTGGAGAACAGTGTTGTCACTGGAGCAATATACTTTATTCAGGACTGGGTACAAATTTAATCTTGTCACAGAAATTCTGTCTAGTATTTCTAGAGACATAAAAATTTCTTCCAAGAAGTTTATGTTTTCAAGTCATCTTTTACCTCTCTTCTCATTCCTTCACTTCTGTAAAAAACAAATAAAGTTTAAGTAAAACTTTATATATATAATTTAACACAAAGCACTAAAGTGGAAGGATTATATATAAGATTTCTTCTGTAATCTTTAGTTCTCTATGAGGAATTACCTGACGTAACTGCAAACTGCATCAGGTAAAAAAATCTGTTACTTCCCTTTTTCTTTCTCTTCTCTCGTCTTAATTTTTTTTTTTAATTATTTGTAATAAAACTCCTTCTGTGAAGTATCCTTACTAGGATGTGCTTTGAAAAATTGTTTTGAGGAGTTAGAAGTTCTGTGCAGACCCCAGCTGAGCTGTACTGACACAGCACATCCCAAAGTGAGGGCCTGCAGGTTAGAGAGCTCCTCTTGGTTTGAAATTTATGATTTGAGTCCCAGCTTTGAGATTGTGCCCTCTGCCTCTATAATATGAAGAGGGATATTTTTCCTCATCACAGCAAAGGTTAATTTTGTGGAGATAGTCTGTGGTTGATTTTATTGGACGGTAGGTACTTGCCATGGTAGCAGCAGCATTCTAAATGTTTTTATTGCATGTCCGGTTTGGTCTTGTAGGTGACTTTTGAGCTAAATTAAAAGTCCCAAACCAAGTCTGTTTGTATTCCTTTAAAGGAAGTCTTTTGTATCAGAGCTGAAAAATTCAGCTGTAATGAAATTCAGCATTATGGAAAGATGGGACATTTACTTTTGCAAAACTTGCCTACCATATAGATTTTCCGTGATACACTGTGTTAGTTCTGTAAGGAGTTTTTCTCTCGGTGAAAGATACGCAACTAGTTTAAAACCAATTGCAGGACAGATACATCAAAATATATTAACTTTAAACATTTTAGAGAAGTGACTACTTTCTCCTTTTGTTTGTTTTTGTTACCTCAAATTAAGGTGGCACCAGCTGCTGCCTGTCTGCATCACTTGTTTATAGCCTGAAGAGGTATCATTCACCAATGGGAGCGAAGGAAAGTGTCCCAGCAGCTTTGTGGGGTAAGACTTATTTCTCAGCAGCACAAGTCCAAACCCTGCTCAAGGCTTGCCCCAAGTCAAAAAGGAGCTTGTGAGGACATTCCTTTTGCTAGATCTGTTGTGCAGATCTTTTATTCTGCTGAACTAACTGTAGAAGAGAAGCATGCTGCTGGGTAAGTAATTCCATGTGGAGGCTGAAATCTGCCTTTCAAGCAGCTGCATAATAGAATGCTGTATGCTTGCTCCAGCTGTATGGAAGGAGAAATGCAGGCACTGTTTAGCTGATTTATTTTTAATAGCAATCCATTAGTGAAAGCTGTGCTCATTTGCTGCAGTTTAGGAGCAGAGTAGTCAGATTTGGAAATCTTAGCACTGTGGGTGACTGTGATCTATTTTTTTAGATACTTTTTATCTTTGGGTAAACTGCGTCAGAGAAATACAAATGCCAAAATCAGCATTTGAACTTTTTTTTCACCTGTTTAGATGGTAATCGTGACATTTTCTGAAGGAAGGCTCTAAATGAAAACTCTTGTTAGTAAATCCATTGTAAGAATGTATTTCTTAAATATGAAAATAAATGTTTCTTATTTCTGAGCCTACTGATGGGTCAGTGTAAAAAAAATTTTGATGCTTGATTATTGCATGTCTTTAATTCTGCTCTTATGCTGCTGAAACTTCTTGACTAATATTATTTATATAATAATTTTAATAAGCATAAATAGTAGTAGCATTTGAAATAGGGCATGCCTTCATGTGTATTTTAAAGAACAACTTGAAATCATTATGTTTCTGAACTGTTAATGTGTTGCAGATTTTACAATATTGCTTAGCTGTAGTGTTAAAACGTGCATGATGCATTCAAAAAGTTCGTCTTAGGATTCTTGTTAGGTCAAAAGCATAAATTCTCTCCTTCTCTCCTCAAAGTCCTGTTTATAGTTAGATGATTAGCTTGTAGAAAACACTTCTAAATTTTTTTTTTTAACAAGGCAACCTCGACTGGAGGAATAATGTCATTGGTAGTTTTTTTAGGTATTGAAATAAATAGTAACAGAATGCTCATTTTCTGCGATTTGAATGTTTTAATTACTTTTTGTTCTTTGTAAGTGTGATCATCTTTGGTATGAGGTAAATTGCATTTCATAGGATCCCATTGATTTTAAAACTAATACTTACACTTCTCTCTTTTTTTTGCTAAAATTGATGTGTGATTATTTGCCATAATTTTTGGTTACTGTCACTTTATTTAACTTTCTAAAGACAAGAAAATGGCCTAGAGAAGCGTTTTCGTAAAGCAGAATTTAGGATTAGTGCAGAATTTAGCTTAGTCTGGTTGAATGTATGAGATTTCAGCAAATTAGATTGCATGTTTGTATGTGCTTCAGGACTGTTAACACAGCTACCTCATAAGCATTTATCCCTTGTCCTTTTTCTCTCCGTATATGTGTCTGTGACATTGTTTCTACGTTTTGTTCAGTGATCACAGTATTTTTTTAATACCGTGGCTGCTGGATTCTTTGTTGTCGGGAGTTGCTTTCTGATTTTTCTAGACCTTTGCTTCTCTGTCATTTTGTGTGTTCAGATACAGTCACTATAGTAATCCACTGTGGTGCCCCGAAATATATGGTGTAGCAGGTTTAACAGAGAAGCCTGAGAGAAATCTGGTGATTTGGTTGTTCCTGTTGTTCATTTACTTGATTTCAGCCATCTCTATTTAGAAATGTGTTAATTCTGTCTGAAATTGGAGCAATCCACGTCTTCCATGAAGCCTCGAGGTGCTTTGTTAAACATCACTAGGCACAGTTTCCCTGTGCTGCCATTATCATGGTAATGTCTAGATCCACATTTATCTTTGGCTTCCCAGCGTGGCTCATCTGAGAGCCCATGGAATGGGCCACTCTGCTGGGCAGTGCAGGCAGCCCAAAAATCTGGTCCTGTTCTGTCTCCTGGGGAGACCAGGCATAGGCTGGCCAGGCATTCATCATCTGTCTGCAGCTCTGGCTAGCAGGAGGCAAGCCCAGAAGTGGCTCGCCAGCTGAGAGAGAGAAGTGAGAGTCCAAAAATTGGTGTCAAGACTTTGGGGACAGGTGGACTGGGATGAAAGCAGAAGAGAAAATTCAGTCTATTGAGAAAGTGAAAAGAACCCAACAAAAACCAACAAAACAAAAAGAAAACCCCAATGAACAAAGAGGGCCCAAACCAACCAAACTCAGCTGACCAAAAAATTTCCAGTTTTAACCCATCAAAATTGCTTTATGCAGAACATAAATCTCTGCATATGCAGAAGCTCTTTTACTCCGAGAGAGAGAACCTGTTGAGAAGGGAAACCCAATAAAACTCGGAAACTTGTGCACCAAATACGATATGAATTTTGGCAAGAGCTGAGCAATTAAATGCTGGCAGATGAGGAAGAGTGTCTGACCTGTGCTGGTGGCAGTGACTATCTTGACCCAGCTTTTGAGGAAGCAGGCACAGGAGCTGAGTCACAGGGCCAGGAGGCAGCAGTGGGGGTCAGAAGGGGTCCTGGAAAGGGAGGGGATGTTTGAACAGCCCTCTGAACTTGGGGGAGGTGTCTGGGTGAAGAAGGATAATCCATAACTACAGAAGTAATCTGCCATCACTTTCCCAATGTTCTCTCCTAAAGATAGTAATTTAAAAAGGAAAGATGAAACCAGCTTTACAGGTAAGCAAGAATTTCAGTAATGCAGTGTTGGTAATGAACGGTGCACAAATAAAATTGTGGCAAAGGTTTGCATTTAGAGAGATTAATGTCCCAGATACATGTACAGATTTCTTGGTTTTGCAAACAAAAATTTGGGTTTGTTCAGTACTTGAAAATTTGGCCTTTGGGGAGAAGATACTTTTATGTGCTGTAATGCTAAAATGCTTTGAGCAGAGTTTAAAATTATATTCTATGGCTGTAGAGAACATTTGACATCTTTTGGAATGACTTATTCAAATATCCTTATGGTTGATGGTGTATTCATATTTGAATAAATTCAGGAAAGATTCATCCAAAGCTGTTTCAATCCAGTACTGCTTTAAAGAAACAGGAAAATATAATCATTTCATCACTTAAAGCTGCTTAAACCTTCAGGGGAAAAAGGGTTACTACTTAAATTTCAGATGAAAGGAGTGTTTTGTGAATTCATCTGTGTCATGTATTCATACCTGAATTAAAATGAGCCATGATGTACTGCACCTTCTCAGGAACATTACATAAACTTCCTTGTTCTAAAACATGCGCAAGTTTGAAATGTGCAAACAGAACTGAAAGAAACTTTGCAGTAGTTTCTCCACAAGCAGGAAGCCTAATATTTACACAACAATCAATAGAGTAAAGAACATGGAGACAAGCAGCACTCTCTCCTGCAAAAGCTGGTTTAACTGGTAAAAGAAGGTAGGATCTATCTGAACAACAACTTTCTTGTAGTTTGACCTGTTCGGGTTGGGGATGGGTTTGGCTTAATTCTGGAGAACCTTGTTGGCCTTGGTTTGGAGTTGCGCAATTAAAACAAGGGATTGTTTTTTAGTATGTTATATTTGGAACAGTTTTCTGCTGCTTTAATTTCTGGGATTCTGGTCAGGTCTTTTGGTAGTGTTTCGGTGAGACTCTAATGAAGATTAGTTAAAGAAAAATCTGATCCTGATAAAACTTGCTTTGCTGGAAAAAAGGAGGTTTTTTATGCATGATTAACTTATATGTTTCTCTAATTCTTTGCTGTCATGCTTATTTGTTCGTCTTGTGTGCCTTTAGGGAGAATTCTTGTCCTTACTGTGGGCAGGAAGGTAAAGGGAAGCAAGAAGGCACTGACCTCAGTGCAAACCAGAAAGGGACAAGAAAGGACAGGGGGCAGTATACTTTTATTTCTTGTTATTCTCTGATCCGGAGGCCTAATAGTATTATCTCACATTAGAAGTTGGCAATTTTCAAGTCAAGAAAAAAAGTTTCTGAATCCAGGAACTTGTAAGAGGAAGTTAAGTACTGTACCTCTTTGTATCTCTTGTTTTCAACATGCTTCTTGCGAGAACTCAGAAAAATGTTGTTTTTCCCTAAGTTCAGTGGGTAGGAGCAATTGCTAGTCACATGTGCTACCTACAGAGAATGGTACCTACAGAAAGACCTGCCTGTCCTCAAACCCCTGGGAAAAAACTGTCCATTGGAATGAGAGGAGGCTACTGGGGAATTGGGGCTGAGCTAATTTTTTTTGTTTGAGAGTGGGCATTTTTCTCTCTTACCCTGCAGTCTTTTTCACTGCTGCAGTGGTTATAAGGGACCAGCACTCGCCTTTCAGAGGCTGGTCAGAGTTTCTGGGAAATCTCTGAGGCAAAGGTGAGGGTAGTGAAAGATGATTTTCAGCACTTCAGAAGGTACATCAATAAACCAAGGATTAGGTGGACAGGCTTAGCAAATTCTTTCATATACCAGCAGTCAGTGAAAATATGAGAAATTCTCTCAAAATGTTAAGAACCCTTTGCAGTGGACAGTATCAGATAATCTTAATTGGGTAACATCTATCAGTTTTAATTTGTTCAAGCTTATATGTGCTCAAGCTACTTATAAAGCTGTTCTCAGAAACGACTTGAAATTTAAAACAATAACAGAAATTTAAACTAGGTGATGAAAATTTCAGCTAATAGACTGACAAGTTACTGAGAAATGTGGCCTTGCAATAAAAAGTAATGTGCAAACCTCCTAGTTAAATGTGTTGCCTGTTGTAGTAACACAAACCAGACAGTGAAGTTCAGCTTATACTATGAAACCAAGCTTGATTCCGTAGTCTTTGTGGTTTAAATCTGTTTTATTAGGTAATTTCATTAACAGTTATTACCAAAGAAAAATATACCTCAGTCTTCCATGTTTCAAAGGGCAGTGTTCCCCAGAGAAGTTCTGTATACACCCTCCAGGCACAAATCCATACCGATGTCCCGCGTTCTCTGACAAAGCAGATTCCTTCATTTGAAAAAGTAGGGGCTGGTATGACAGTGATAAGTGAAGTTATCCACAAGTGATGAAGCATCTCACCAAATCTCACCATGATTAACACAGAGTGCTTCCTGTATGTTATTTTCAAAACCCACCTCTTGGCCAACCTGGATCTTCATGTCCATGCAGAACTTCATTTGGTATTGCCTTTTTTTTTTAGCACCCTGCTTCTATGGCTGTGCTTTTGTGGTACTAGTATAAAAAGAGAGACTTTCATGTGTAACTAAGATACTACTTCTGAAGTGATTTTTCATTTTCTCCTCTGTTTTTAGCAGGTATTTACACAGTAACTAAAATGTATATCCTTGGTCATGCTGTGCTTTTTTGCTAAAATGAAGTTGATAAGTACAGAATCAGATTGTTCTTTCCAGATTCTTATGGGGAACCTGAGGAAAGATGGAGCTTTCAGAATGGAGGAAAGAAAATTGCTTTTTGAACTCTTCCCCTTTGTCCCCGTACAACAGCACATGCACTGTTAAATGTCAAGGCATTTGCCCAATGCAAAAGAATGCCAAGGTTTGTTTCCCCATATCTTGCTCCTGGTTACCTGCATTTCTTGTTCTTGTTCAGTGAAGCATTCAGTCATACCTTTCACCATATTGCACAAACCTACCATGTTGCTTAACAGCTTGGAATGGTGTCCTAAGCCTGTAGAATAGCCTATTTTGATTGACTGAGAAAAGTAATACCACAAAACAAAACACTGTCCTCCAAAAATGCTAAACTTGTCATGTAGTTCTATAGCTGTGTTCAATTTAAAGTACTCTTTCTTCATTCTTGTAAATAAACCAAGTTATATTATATCCTTGTATATAATATCTAAATTTAGAAATAGAATTAAAAGTATTGCAGACTCTGGAGACATAAATTACTTTTACGTTGCTTAAGATTACTTAGGAATACAGTCTTACAGTGTTATTAGGAAAGTAGTTCTTGCTGACATGTATTAGGAGGCCTTCATGAAACTAAAGGGCAGAATGCAATAGTTACAGCAAGAAGCTTGTAACTCAGCCACAGATCAGCTTTTCCTTTAAAAAGTGTGGTATATTTGTAAACCAACATCCAGTGATTACTTTAAAAAAGGGATGTGAAAAGATACAATTTTGTCTATGTTCCTTGGCTTTTTTAGGTTGGGTTTTTTTTGTAGCTTCAGTAGGTTTTCGATTTACTTAAGGGTGGATACCAAATTAGAAGAATTCTGTAAAGGTGGCTAGTTCTTAATAGTGTTTGGCAGTACTCTCAGGCCTGCTATTAGGTTGATTCATGTGTTTTGTTTCCAGTGCAAAAATGAACCAGTTTTTTATATTAACAGCTGCTCTTTAGTGACTTGAGATAACATATATTAAAGTCTGTCACCATGTTGTGGTAGCACAGCTGAAAGTGGTAGAAATGTCAATAATAGGTCAAAAAAGTACTTCTGAAATGGTCTTTGAAAACTTAGTGCCGACTTCCTGAAATGACAGGTAGTAGCACAGCAGAACAAGAAAGCACATGAAAAGAGAGTAATTCAAAGTGTTAAAGCTTTTGAAAACATTGAGGGAAAAGGATAGACTCAATCCTATGGTTTAACTGAAAAAGTAATTATATGCTTATGTGATTTTGATGGCAGTGGAAGAGTAGCTGTTCAGCCAGTAAAAGATATAGGGAATACTGGGAGGTGAGGGAGTAGGGTGTCCATCTCTCTTTCCCAGTCTTTTTATAGCTTATGGCATGTGCTGGGCTATAAAGCTGAATGACCGACCAGGTTTTAGAAAGTTCCCTGTGAATGCTGTCCTTTACCTTTAAATTTTTATCTTGTCATTCTGCTTTTATTGGAAGCTTTGCTGCTCGCTGCAGAGGAATGAGGAGCTGGCCTCTGTAGTGGTATATTGTATTTCTGACATGCTTTAAGACAAAAGGCTGATCACCCTTTCCACTGCCTATCAGTTGCTTCATGTGCTGCAGGTCACACTCTCACAGGGTTCATACTTTAGCTCAAAGTGTCGTGGCTGCCTTGCTCAGGGTTTATTTTTTGCTCATGTGATTCCTCTGAGGCTGGTGGAATTATCTAATGGACAAGAGCATATGTGAGAATAGAAATAGGATCAGCAATCCACAAAGTCTGGTCTTTGTCCAATTTAAATGAAAGATAAGTAAATTCTTAGAAGGGGGTGTATTTTCATTTTAGTTTTGCATCTTGAGTGAAAAGGAGTCCATGGGGAGTGATGTACATTTCTGATCAAGTAGAAGTCTAGCTGTAGAACAAAATTAATCAGTTTTTCACTGAGCATACTCAATAGTAAGGGATATACTTCAAGAGCAGCAGTGTTAGAGACTACGTAATTACTCTGTGTCTCTGTGCTTTTTAAATTTTAAAATTATGGTAATTATCACATTTAAAATACATTTTGTAAGTTTTAATATTAAAAATACAATTGAAATATAAGTGAAACGGATATTGAAACATGTGAAAATAGGCTGCACTTACTAATTTCATTACTTTCTGATCTTCCTTTAAAAGTCCTAAGCTATTTGGTTTTCCTGCCTTTCCCATGGGTCACTTTCCTTTTGCTTTATTGAATAGATTGCTTTGGATATTGGTTTTCCTGATATTAAGCTTATGAAATACCATTCATTTCTTCCATCTCGTCATTCCTAATTATAACCACAGTGTATCAAACTAAGGGACACTCTTTGCTTACAGTATGTATGCCTCAGACATTTGTGGTGCAGCGAGGGGTTCAGATAGTAATTTCCTTTTAAATTAACCCTGGTATTAGAGATAGGAATTATGTTCTCTTGTTGCATTTAAGAGTCTTAATAACCTCATTAAAATATTTAAAATTGTCTGTGTCAAGTCAACCTCCCAGGTACAGTGCTTTACCTGCAGTGGAGTTAGTCAGTGGTTGTGTCCTGGATCCTAAAGGTGACATTGGGTGTTCTGCCATGTGGGTGTTGCTGTTCCTTTGTGTGCAGCAGCCTTGGAGCTGCTTTCAGTGGCATTCTCTGTGCATCTGTGGTGCTTTGAAACATGTTCATTGCATGCAAGGTCTTTAAGCCAAGTGCTTAGTTCCAGCAGCTGTAAATGGTATCACTTACTGTTTCAGCAGTCTGCTCTCGGGACATTAAGAGCACTATCATTTTACATTTTGAGTCCCTGTGTGAGTTTGGCCATTGAGAAATAGTATCAAATAATGAAAGGGATGGGATCCTATTACAGCTTAATAATAGTGAACCAAACAAACAAGCAAAACCAACTAAACAACCCTCTTTCTTTCTACAGGCTTCCAATTAAATTGAACATAAAGACTTAGCATACTGTGGTGTGATACTTAAGAGCTAGTAATAGTGTTACCGTTTCAAAGATACATTACCAGGATCTGAGTAGCGTTTAAAAGAAGGAATGAGCAGCTTTTGTGAACTGGGAGGGTGAGCTGGTAACAGAAAAACTAAGCACAGAACACACATTAAAACTTTCTAATTCTTGGTCCGAATAGGAAAGATTCATTCAGGTACATTTAACATGCTGAGTCTGTAAACTTGTGGATTTGTTTTGCTCCTAGTTGGAGGGCTAGTTGTAAGATTTGGGAAATCTTTCTGTTACAGCTGCCTGAGAAGTACTTTGAGATGTAGTTATGCAAGTCTAACAGAAATGAGGATATTGGCACTCTCTTGGCTTTTTGAAATTAAACAAAGGAAATGCTTCTACTTGAAAGAGGGGAATTGTTTCTTGTAAATCCAAACATCAGGGATTGAAATCCAAGACCCTCGGAGCAAGCAAAGTGTAAGAAATATTAAGAAGCGTAACAAAGTTTCTACAAAGTCAGTATTTTGTATCCAATTGTGAGTCATTCAGTACTTAAAAGTTATGTAATACTGTCAATTATGAATACAAATCCAGGGAGAATTTTAAGGCCTTTCATCAGAATTTTTAAAACCATGATACCCTAAGGATTAATTCCCTAAGGAAACATGAACATAGATAATGATGTATCTGCTGCTGACCTCTGAGAAAATACACAAACTCTTATTAAATTGCATCTGGAATGATTGTTCACACCAAAAGGATCAAAAAGGTGGAAGATGGACTTTGTAGATGGGCAGCAAGGTTTCCTAATTTGAGCAAGGACATTGTGTGGTGGCTGTGACAGCTTTTCCATGCTCTGCCCAGGGCCCCTTGCTCCCACCATCACTGCAACTTCTCTCTGCCAAACTTCCTGAGGGAAAGTTTCCTGTATCTGTGCCTTCATACCAACGAAGTCATCTCCTCACAGACTAGGGCAGCAAGGAACTCCTTAGCTAATACAGCAAGACAGTAGTTAAATCTCTGCTTTTAGTGTTTATTGCTACAAGTTTCTGTATAATCTGTGGGTGTGTTTGACAATTTCTGCATTGTTCTCTGTTTTCATAATTCGATTTGATACCTTTTAAAATTTTATGTATTTGACCTCTATTTACTGTTTGTCTTAAATGCAGTTCTTTCTCTGCACTTGTGTAATCTGAAAGCCCTGCTCCTTCACCCCCGGTTTATCCAGATACTGTTCTTTATTTAAGGTATTTAGAATAGAAATATAGGAACTGAAATACTAGGCAAGCTCCTATCACTGCAAGTCAACTGGTTATTTCAAGGCATTATTTTTTTTCTTCTAAATCTAGTTGTCATGTGAAAGAAAGATTCATACTTTGTCTGAAGAAGTTATGTGTCTGGCTTTTTCTCAGGTTTCCTTAAATGAATTAAGCTATGCTTCACATAGATGTTAGTACAGTGTACCTCACAATGAATTTTGTGTAAATAACTACTAAGGTTTAAATACACACCCTTTCATACGCCTCACATTTTAATCTTCAAATGAAACTTGTCCTTGACGTTATCAGTTTCTTGCTTTATTTCTTTTTGAGTTCCAGCTGGAATTTTTTTAATTAAGTCTTTCCCCTATAAAATAGTCTTTCCATATAACCCTTTAAATTGAAACCTTTTATTTCCTGTCCCATCACATATTTCTTTATATTGTGTTTCAGGGAAGATTTATTGCTCCCAAGGTGGGAGCAATTCCAAACATATTTGATAAAAATACCACTGGGACTGAATCTGAGGCTGCCACTCAGTTTGTTTCCTTTTCCCTCTTGAGTTTTACCTAATTTCATGGTGTGTGAACTTCTTTCCCTTCCATTCGGGCTTGACCATGGGGGCACAAGGATCAGAAATGGCACTGTGGTTTATTATTATTATTTGCATCACCTGGGAGGTGGTGCAGTCACCTTCCCTGGGGGGGTTAAGGAAAGAGTGCATGTGGTGCTCAGTGCCATGGTCTGGCTGACAGGGTGGTGTTTGGCCACAGCTAGGACTTCATGATCTCAAAGGTCTTTTCCAACCTAGCTAACTCTGTGATTATTGTTATTGCTATTAAGATTTGTCTTACCCCTTCACCTCTCCCTTTCAGCGAGGTGTGGAATTGCCCTTGGCAGTCTTGTCAGGATTGCTGTGCCTGACGGTGTTTTTCTGCCTGTAGCCGGAGCTGTGTGTTGGCTCCGATTCAGACCCCAGCAGTTGCTGCCCTGTGGGTGTGGCGGTGCCCAGGTCTCAGCCTCCCGCTGCCCCTGATGGATGCTCTTCCAGGGGGTGCATTGTGTGCTGCTGTGGGGCATCCCTGTCCCAGGGGCTGCTGCCTCTCTCCTCCAGGAGGGGAGAGCACTTTCTCTTTTGGAAATGAGCTCTTGTCTTGCTGGGCATCTGCCCGGGTGACTTGCTAAGCTGTGCAATCCCTGTGAGACTGAAAGAGCCTAGAGCAGGACCTGCTGAGGCAAAGCTGAGGGTGGACTAATGAAACTCCTGTGGGTGGAGCTTATTTAAAATATTGTCTTTCCCTCTTTTTGATGAAGTTGCTTTTATTTTCCCACTTCTTCTGTTTGTTGTTGTGATTGTCTGCATCATGTCCCTTAGTCCCTAGATGAGTGATGACTGAGATGCTGAATTCTCTCCTCTTCTCCCTCAACTAATAGAAAAGTATTTGCTCAAAAGAACCAAAAAGTATTGTTTTTTTAAGGATTTAATTTCTACTTTAAGCACCTTTGCCATGGATCAGAGAATTTTTAAAACTAGAATCAATCTGTGTGTTCAATTTCAGTTTATCATTAGAATGTTCTCACTCAGCTGGAAACTCCCAAGCTGGAGGAACAGACCTCCACTGTTATCGCCTGCCTGTCTTTTCATATATTAACATTTAATATTTTTGTTCCTGTGTGAGCTCCAAAGTCAATTCAAGGCTCCTTAGTCAAAGCAGATTTTGTCCAATGTGAGCAAAAGCTCATGATTGTCAGTGTGAAGTATTCTTTCTGAAGTGTCCACAAAATGTATTTTGGCACAGAGGTGAGGTTGTTGAAAGCTGAGGGTTTGCCAGGGGGTACAGTAGAGGTGAAAGGAGCCTCAGGTGGGATGTCAGGGCTGTGAGGAGCTGAGGCAGGGAGGCAAGAAAATTCAGTGCCTGGGAAAGGTCATGCAGGAGTCTTTAGGAGGGAGGCCTGGTGAGGAGGAGGAAGGATCACTTGTATCTCCATTTTCCTCCTTCTCTCATGCGTTATCCCCTACTTGTTGTCTTGCTAGAATATTCCTCCTGACTGTATCATCCTGCACCTCGTGGGAACAGAGCAGGCAGGGTCTGCTCATGGGGCAGGAAAGTGAGGGGCTACAGCTGCTGCTGCTGCTGCTGCTGGGGGAGGATAGGGCACTGACCCCTGGGAATAGGCTTTGTGTTCATGCTGCCACTAAGGTGTTGGGAGTAGGGAAGCAGTGTCAAGTTGAGGGTGAGGGGAAGGTTCTTGGATAGGAAAATATTCTTTCAGCTGTCCCCGACAGCTGCTTGCTTTGTCTATGGGATGGCTTTGCAGGATAAGGTTCTGATTTATTGTGTTTTGTTTGTACCAAACGAGGGATAAGCTGCTATTTATAATTATCTTTAGAAATTCTCTGATTCCTCAACAGCAGGATTTAAGATAGAAAAGGTAATACTTACTCTGATCCCATGCATTCTGTCCACTCAGGAGCAGGACCTGTGGGGAGATGGAAGGATTTCAAAAGCTAGGACTGAAAGGAATCTGAAAGGTGCCAAGTATCCCAGGGCTGAGTGCCCTCAATTCCCATCAGTTGCAAGTTATGCTGTAATATGAGTTAATGGATTATGAGCAGAGAGCAGTGGGATTCAGCTGTTAGTCTGAGCTTCTGCACGTAGTCTGTGCGGGAAGGGTTATACTGGAGAGACAGCAGATATGTATGGCTAGAGGAAAAAATTCAAGGGGAGGATCCTTGATGTTTTTCCTAGGTTGTGTGGTGTTTCTATGGATGAAGCAGTACCTTGCATGAAGTGGCGAAGCACTTTGCTTGGTGTGGAAGATGACGCATGAAACTTCCTTATTCCCTCCCATTTTGAGACATAAGAAGAGAAAATATAGGTATAAGACGAGAGAATAAGGTAAGGGTCTTTGTGCAGTGACTGTTTTATCCTTCAGGGTATGGGGCTGGAGTCACCTTCTGCTGTGTTTATCTCTTGAGCCACAGCAGAGGCACACTCTCCTTCGCCTCTTCATTACCAGCAGAGCTAGAGTGGGCAGGAGGAAACACAAGGCTCTTTTGTCTTTGGGGGTTTTTTGGGGAGGCAAGGCTCTGACTCAAAACTTACCATTGAAAATAACTTCCATTAGAACCTGAGATTCCGTAGTGGCAAGTAGCATCCTATTACTAAAGAATAACTGTTTCTCAAGCATAAGAATTGCTATTCAGCTGTTCTTTTGTCTCTATGGCAACTTAAAGCGTAACAACAAAGCAGTAGGTGATGTTGTCAGCCAAAAAGCTGTAACATTCAAGTGATTGTTGATAGCAACAAAATGGATGCCAGTGCAGGGTCACTTACAGCCAGTAATTGATACTGCCCCTGTGGCTGAAGTGTGATAGCATGGGACATTTTGAAGCAGAAAATACACCAGAAAAAGTAAGGTTGATGCAATTGGCAGCTTTTATAAATTATACATGAGGTTCTGCTTTAAAATTCAAAGCTGTGGTTTACCTCCTCTAATGGAAGGAATTGCATGAAAAGTGAAGAGCTCCTTGTATGTACAATATGTGCCACCTGGAGAGCAGCTCAAGCTTTCTTCTCAGTTTCTTGATGGAACAGAGAACAAGAGCCGCTTTAGAAAAGTGGGGTCAGTTCCTAAAAGGGATAAACGGTAAAGTTTTCATCTAACTTCAGTGTTGATCTGAAAAAGGAAGTATGTTAAAAAAGAAAAGGCAATGCTTTTCTTAAAAATAATAAAAAGGGGTTGGGGTGGAATTCTCATCAGTTTTTGATCTTAATCTCATGGTGTCAGGGACTTGGATGTTTTACTGACATGTAAAATAGAAAATAATTCATGGGGAAAAAGCTGTGAGAAAGTCAGACTGAACACTGCTGAGACTAGTGCTGGAAACTAACTATGAGAAAAAAAATTTTAAAGGATGATTGATGTTAAAGCAGGGAGAATAGGAATTATAGTAGTTTTTATGTAGAGACATGCTAAATCAGGAAATCCATTCTTAAGAACAAGTAATGACGGATGTGTTAATGAAAATAAAACTATTATTTTAAGTAATTTTTGTCTGATATTTGACAAATCTATATGAACTGCTGCTACTGGATATACTGTGGGAATTCTGTCTCTTAATACGTATGTACGCATGCTGTCAATGTAGTGTGTACCAAGACACCTCTTGGAATCTTGAATTAGCTGAATTTGAATGCCACTTTCTCCTGTTAAAGTATTACATCAGTGTTCTGTATTTTGTAAAAGTCCCAACTCATTTACTGAACACAGAGTTCCCCATTGTTTGAACTGTCCGTTATCAAAGGCTTTTCTCCTCCATGAGAGAGAGATGGAGGATGGGAAGTGGAACCAGTTGTTCTCCAGAGCTTACTCGACAGCATCAAACAAACCCCATTTTAATGCAGGCAAACAGAACAGCTTCATTCTCTGCCAACAGCACAGGACACCATCCAATGCCTCTTTTAGACTTCAGAGAACTGGACAGATACTCGTGTGGTCCTTGGTCACTTATGGCTCCAGTTACACCTGCTTGTGCCCTTCTTAAATGAAGATAATATTAGTGTATTTTATTTAATTTCTTGTATTCCAATAATTTACCCTGCTTGCACTATGAAACACATCCAACTCTTGCTGAAAGTTTGATTTCCTTATTTGTTTTCATTTGTCTCAGTTATAAAAGCTTTCTGAGCAGCCTTTTGCTTTTCAAAGTGTATAGAGCAACCCAAAGCATGCATTTAATTCAAATAAAATAATAGAGCTTTTGACGTTCCCAGTTATTCAGACTTTCTTAACACTCTTAATGAAACTGAAATTCTTACCTACATCATCATCAGCCTTTCATATGAGATCTTGCAACATGTTTTTTGGTTTTTGGGGTTTTTTTGTTTTGGTTTGGTTTGTTTTTTTTTTTTCCTCTTAAAGCTTCTTCTGCTGTACAGTTTGAGATCAGATCAGCTTCAGGGAGCAATGCAGCCACTGTTGTGGTTGACACTGGAACGTTTCAAAGGAGAGCACTGTTACAAGCTATTTATTACTTGGTGTTAACAGCTCCCTAATGGTCTTGTGAAAAGTTCAGTGTTAGTTTGAATGAACTAATGAAATCTTTGTCTTCCATGTTTACTCCAATATTTTTTTAAAGTTTATACAAATACATATCTTTAAATATGGACCGCTTAAGAAAGTTGTCTTTGTAGTCAGCACTGATGTGGCTCTCTACAAGGGATCTCTTCCAGATCATGGCTTGAACTTTGTGTGAAGCTGCAGGGATGAAAAGTGGAATATTTTACAGGAGCAGGCTCTCAGGACAGCAGACCACTAAGGGCGGGGTGGTGACCCTCAAGGCAAGGTCTCCTGCTTTGCTGTGAGAGCTGCCAGCAGCCATGGGCACATGGTGCTGAGGAGAGATATCAGTGACACGGGGAGGAGTAAGGCACCCCAGTTCTGCTCTCAGCACATCACTCTGATGTCAGCAGCTAAGAAAATTCTTCGTGCTTGCCTGTCAGCTGAAAGGCATTGCAGAGAAGTTCACAAATGTCGTGATTTTGGTAATATTTACTTTTAACCTTCTCATTAATTTTTCACTCACATTCAGTACAAGGTGAGAGGATGGTGGGAATCTATTTAAGAGTGAAATAGATTTGGGCAAACACTCCTGATGAGATTAATTGATGTGGGTCACTGGAAGTGGGGGTCTGTAGTTGCCAGGTCACTTAATGAAATGAATTTTTTTTTTATGAGAGACAGGATAAGAGCAGCTCTTGAGACTGGCAGGCTCCTTGTTAGCACAGTGATTGTAATGCAAGTACTGGAGGTTTCTCTGTACCTGTTTGCTCTCCTGAGGAGGATAGTAATGTATGTAAAGGTGCCCAATGTATGTCTGTCATAGGAACTGAAGGCCACCAGGTAACTCCAGCCTGGCCTCAAGCTGAGCAGTCAGTATCCACTCAGGAATCAAATCTGCTGGCTCAATGACTGAAATTTTATATCCCATGTTAGTCCTCCTCCCTTTGCTTGAATCTTTTGGGGGGCATTTCCCTTTTGACATGTTGTATGTGTTAAATCTCACATTCAGATTCTGTAAGTTGTTCAATCTACAAGCAAAGCTTTTATTGTCCTTAAGTCCAGCCCTGTAAACTCTTCTGAAAACTGGAGGTTACATATGATTCTTTTTTGCTGTGATTTATAACCAGTGACAATTTTCTTTGCAAACCAAATACATATTTACACTTTTGTAACTATAGTTTTTCCAGTGTAAGCAAAACATGGAACAATGGGATTCTAAACCTTCAGGAAAAGGAGGTCCATATGTCTATATTGGTCTTACACTATGATAACAGTTCTTTCAATCTTATTGATGGATGAACCTTGAGATGCCTAAGCAATTGTTCTAGTTCCTTCAATTAATCTGCATAATTAACAGCGATGATCTTTCTAATTATTTTCATCTATATTTTCTTTTAAGTAATTAAAGTTCCAGACTATGAGCAAGATCTTGACACTTGTCATTTTCTATTTACTCTGCAAATATCACATAGTCTTCTTGATCATTCCTTTAACTGTGACACGTATTAGGGATTTTTGTAGCTTCTCATCAATAGATCTGTGAAAAGATACGGTTTATTTTTTTGAGATAGATGTGTATAGAAAATACACCAAATTCCATGGAGCCAATAGCACTTTTTTTTTTCTCTTCTCCTGCCAGCTTTTCACTTACCTGTACTTCTTTTCACTCTGTTCTAAGTGCTATTTATAGTAAAGTGATTTTCAGGTAATGTGGCGTTTGATTGACATAGTGGATTTAAGGTAGAGCTCTTGTTTTATTTCATGTAGATCGATTGGATGAGTTGAGATTGTCTAGCCTTACTTTCGATGATTCAGTGATCAGATTTTAATCAAAATGCTTTGATACATGTAGTAATAATAGCTGAAAGTTGCCATCACTCTAGAAAGAGTAAATATAAATTCTTTGATAGACATCCTGCTTTGTTGTGACTTGCACACATCCTAATGTCCTTAAATGAAGCTCTTTCTACTTTTGCTGATTCAGCTCACCGTGCTTTTTCATGCAAGTTAATTATTACAGTAGATGTAAGGGACATGGCAACTAGCAGCTGTGCTCAGGGTGTTTTATCATGAACTCTGCTAGGAAGGCATTATGGAAAATTAGCATTTAAAATCAGATACAACTGATATTTAGGAATAAAATTGTAAATCTTGTATTTACTGCAAAGATAAGCAATGCTGCTTTTGACTATGACGCATGTTTGTCCTTAATATGAAAATAAAAGTGTTCCATGAACAAAAGCTCCCAGTTTCATTACAGCTGTGGAACTTTCCATTTCATGTGCAGTGGTAGCATGACTGTACAAATTGCTTTGACAAAAATAGTATTTATATAAAGTGGAAAATTCCACTTGCAGAGTGAGAGGGAATCTTAGCAACCTTCTTTTCCCAGAATTTGCAACTGCTGCTGTATGGAGAACTACTAAATTGTTCAATTGTCAACAGCCAGTTTTGACGGAAGTGTAAAAGTTTTTCTGCTTTACTTCTCTGCAGGAATAGGTACATAATTCCAGAGTGATACTGTTAGTGTTTATGTTGCCTTCTGCACTTCAAGTGAAAAAGACTGCAAGTACCATCAGAAAATAAAAATGCAAATTTGAACAGAAATAAGTGTTCTTGTTTCTTAAGCTAAAGCATTTTACTACTCTATACAGAGAAATATAGATCTATTTCTATCTATTTCTGTGTTATAATGCTGAGCTTTTGACAACTCTGTGGAGGAAGGACCCATTTTTTCTGCTGTAAAATGAACCTGGTAAAATACATTGCACTGGGGTTATCATTGATGTTAGCTGGTAACATGGGCTTGCGGTTTTGTTTGCTTCTGTTAAATTTTATTTTATTGATCTGTTGATCAAAATTCACGATAAAATTTTCTGAAAGACATAGCATCCTTGAAATGAAGCAAGCCCTTGCTTGTACTTAAATAAACTATCTGACTATAAACTGACTATCAATACCTTATTGCAAATTGTCTTAACAACTGCAATCATGGTACCCATTGCTGGTAGTCTAATCCTCTCCTTGCCAGTGTGGAATTGCTTCTCTTGTACATAGAGCACTATTTTATTCAGTCTTGATACAAATGCATGTACTGTTGAGAATCTCAAAATCTCTTAGGAGATTATTTCCGCACTTTGGTTCAGCTAAAAAAGGCTGCCACCACGAACATTAAATATCTCTCAGAATAATCTTGGTGTCAAGAAGCTTTCCATGATGTTCAGACCTGTTTTTCTCACTTACATATTTTTATTTCAGTTTTCATTATTCTCCAAAACCTTACAGAATTCTTAACCTCAGAGCTCTTTTAAATACCTGTACCCCCTCTAGCATTGGTATCTGTCGTGTACTGTTCCAAGGGTGTCCATATTTAACTTTTTGTGTTTTCTAGACTTCCCAGAGCTTGCAGTACCTCAGTCTCTTTTCAATTTGTAAATCCTTTTCCAGTTAAAAGGTACCTGCTGCTCAGCACAATGAGCATTGTAAGAGATGGACTTAGGAGTCCTTCCTTCTTGTAAGGGGTACATGGATAGTTTGAGCTTTGTCCTTCATGCTCTGGCCAGGTTATTATGCTTGTTTTAGGCTTTTTCCTCCTTCACCTTAATATCTACTCTGGCAGGTCAATCTCTTGCTCTTTCAACTCAAATATTATTTGGAAACACATCAAGCTTTTTTACTATTTATACCGTTTCTTATATTGTTCACTGCATGACCAAGAGCACTAAAGATTTTTCATACAAAAAGTCCAGATATTTTTCTTTTCTGTAGTTTTCTGTCTAAGTCTTTTTAACTCTGCACCACTGCCTGATAGAGTGATCTGTCAATCTATACCTAGCCCAACGTAAGAAGACTGGGTGGTTTTAGACTGATTTACAGATTTTCTCCACTGTTATATTTGAACATGTATGTACAGAAATAGAAATACTGGGCAGTGCTGATCTTGTTCAAACCACTGTTCTTGTAGACACAGAAGTTTGCAATCTCAAAGTTAGCTGAAGTTTTCTAATGCTTGCCCCACTGGAATCCAGTGGTTCTTATGATTTCTTCTTATAACCATTTTAAGTTAATTTTTCCTGTCCTTTGTCATGGATTCCAAGAATTAAATAATTTGTTGCAGGTGAGCACTCATGTCACAGCATGACTGCTTCTCAGTTTGTGTTGGAGGCATTTCCTCTTTTTTCGTGTTGTATGATTGCTCTTCTGAAGTCCTTTGTTGCAAACAATGCTGTTAAATCTGGGGAAAGAAGAAAACGTTTATGGCTATTCTGGCTCTGGTGTTGCCACATATCTTTCTTTCGTTCTTTTTTTTTTTTTTTTTTGACTGAGTCATGGTGTTCAATAATTCAAATGTGTGTTCCATAAAGTATTTAAAATATGTGGCATAAATTTCTGTTCTTTTATAATAGAAAACATATCTGAGGATTAAATTTAACTTTGCGGGTTTTGGGGTTTTTTGTGTAACTTTCAAAAGTGTTTAATAGAAGATGTTTGAATTTCATGTCCTGGGGAAAAGGTGGTGTACAAGCCTGAATTTTTGTGTTGGCAGAAAGCTATAAGATTAAAAACTGTCTTTGCAAAGATGGTGAAATAGACCTTAAATTAAAAAACCAACCAACCAGAACCCAAACCACCAACACTTGATACATGTTGCATCTTTGAGGTAGATTTAGAGTAACTTATATTTTTCTCATAAATCTAAACATTCTCCTATTGGCAAATGGATTTATTCTTCTATTTCCTCCACTCTGACAATACTTTTTAAAAAGCCTAAGAATCTTTTCCTTTGGAACCAGCTAAGCTGATCATGCATTTTCCTGGTCAAAGTGCATAGAAGCAAGTTAAGGTTAAGTTCAGTTATCTGATCTCTCTGCTGACAGATACATACTATAATAATAGAGAAATTTCACCCAGACTCAAATCAAATAGTTCCGCAGAACTGTTTTGTAAATTCTGGAAAAAGGACATATAAATTACAAGGGTGTAGGTACCACCAGCAGAGGTAGAGGGACATCACTTATGCTTCTCTTGGAGATTACTGTGTTAAAAAATGTGGGCACCTTCTGTTGATGATTGAACTGCAACTGCAAAATGCCAATTCAGAGCTGCCTCCTTAAT
Organism: Origma solitaria; assembly: GCA_013397895.1. Taxonomy (NCBI): domain Eukaryota; kingdom Metazoa; phylum Chordata; class Aves; order Passeriformes; family Acanthizidae; genus Origma; species Origma solitaria. Next base: position 374,701 of record VZRL01001273.1, on the reverse strand, counting down.
CACCTGCTTAAGGAACTCCAGCTCCTGAATTAGGGATTTTGGTTACAATCTTTAGGTTATAGGGCACTGAGTCTACTCTGGGCTATGGTTTCACTCTGAAAGGCTGTATCTACTGGGGAGATATGTGGCGTATTTTAAACCCGTTCTGGAATGTATGATGAACTGTGAAACTGTCTGGTGTATCCACATAAACATACAAGCCTTGACCTTAACTAAGGAGCCAGTGTTTCATCCCTGTCTTTGCAGGCTTCTCTTGCCCAATTTAGCTGCTACTGCAGCAGACATTTATGTAAGATGCTGTTGTTCAGACATCTGCACAGAAATGGAGGGAGAGCTGCCACATGTGGTCCAGTGAATGTGGCAATAGAGGAGTGGGTGAGCTGTGATGCTCTCCCTGCACTCTGAGTCATTCAGCACAGCTCCCTTGGCTTCCTCCTGCAAGTGCTGCTCTGGGAGTGTCAATTGTTCCTCTCTTTCCAGTCAGTGTTGGCACATTTCGTGTCCTCACTGGAGCATGTCCTCCTCTTTGCAGCAGTTTGAGATCTATTACTCAACAAAGAACACGGTGCAGTTTCTGTTGCTGTCGTATCATGATGACATGAAACTGATAACAAATACTTTGGTACCTCATCTTGCTATTGCTTTGCACTGGAAAAGGTTCACTATAATGTCTGCCCTGGCAGGTGCTGCTTCTGCACAGAGCTCCTCCTGCTGAAGTTATTCAGCCAAATTTCACACTTGAGCTGCTGCTAATCCTAGTGATTCATTGGACTTAAAAGGAATGATGACGGATTTGCACCAGGGTAATAGATCCATGTTTGAATTATTTGCCAGAGTTTTGTACGTGGCACATCATAGCTCCAGGTCTTAAGTTTATAAAGGCAATCTTGCTTCTCTTGGTTTTGTAAATACAGGCAATTAAAAGGGAAAAGCAGAGGTATATTATAGATAAAGTATTTTAAAGATTTCTTTGTGTCTAAACATATACTCATCAAATGTCTTCAACTGTGACTTCAAAAATTTTACATGAATAAGTCTCTCCCCAATAATCTGGGTTGCATTTCAGTGTTTAGCTCTTCCTTTTGCTGGGATGGCATTACAGCTACTGGAAACATCAGTGGGTGTGGAAGCCATGTGTTTGAAAAAGCAGTATTTTTTTGTCCTTGGTGCCTTTTCTTAGTTTTTCCCACTTCACAAAACCAAAACACCCTTTCTTTGAATTATATCCTTTTAACTCTCATTGTTAAGTTTTGAATATTTTGGAAATATAAAGTCACATTTCAAACCGTATGCTTTCTCTGAAGTGTGCATTGCCTTTCGGTCAGAAAAAGTTCTCTTCAGTGTTGCCAGTCACAAAGTATGAAGTGAGGTTAAAGATGTGTGGTACTCTTGAGAGAATTAATATCTAAATATGAATTTAAAGCCCAGTGATTTGGAATTTAAGCACATTCTTAAATCAAGTATCAGAATAGGGGAGAAAAAAAGAAGTGAAGGGTTCATTGCTTCTTTCTCACTACTCAGAATTAAAGGCTCAATTATTTACCACAGTATATAACCAGGGATTTAGAAGTGAAAGGGAAATACACTACCTGTTCCAGGAGGCAACAGGAGCCTTTATGCTGCTTAGATTCATCTTTAAACTAGCATTTAGGATACTGAATATGAAGTATTGATATTGCTTTTAAAGTTACAGTGAAATCTTACACTTATTTTTAAGATAGGGCAAAGCATTATTTATTAGAACTAAGGGGGAGTTGCTTTTTAGCAGAAAAAAATGTCAGAATAGCTGTTTTGCCTGGTTTTTAATACACCAAACAACTGGTAGTGAAAGCAATTCCGAAAAGAGGATTGGGTTATTTTTTCTGTAAGATACCCTTATTGGGATATTTCTTTTTATCAAGCATACTGTAAGGGTTTGAAAGGTCTTGTAAAGAAGCCCTTGTAAAAGCACAGCTGCAAACTGTCCCATGGTAGAGGCAAGTTAGGAAGTGTGGCAAGAATAATTTGGCTAAACTATAAAATTCTTACAGACTCAAGCACAAGAGCTGTATGTATAGGTAGGAAATGGAAAAGGATTTAAATTGCTAAGAATGATGGAGAAAGAGCAACATGAATCTGTAGGGAAAAAATAGAAAATAAAATGAGGCTGAAATAATCATCAAACTTAAAGAAATATTTCTGTAAGTGCACTTAAAATACTTACAGAATACCAAATTAAAAAGTGGATTGTTATTGTGAAGGAGAAAGCCAAGTTTGGGTTGCATGGTGCCAGTTTTTAATTACTTTGTGTTAGAAATACCAATTGTGTTCATGGGACAGTCATCAGTATAAATAGCAAAAGCTGTGAGAACAGGTCAGAGTGTCTCGATGGTCCAGAGTCTTCAAGCACTGGCTCTGACAGGAACGCCCCAAGGATGCTTGCAGGGATGAAAATACAGATCTGTTGCTCCTTGTGAAGAGGTTCTAGAGCAGTGAGAGAGCTGCTGGGCTCACAGTAATTTTAAAAGAGAAGAACTAACAGACTGACTTTAAAAACTAATAGGTTATCTTCCCTTTGAAGAAAAGGAAAATTTAATTATCCCAAAGTATATGAAGGAAATCAGGAGCTGAGTAATAACCAATACTGTACATGAGCAGGAGTCACTATTCTCTGAATGCTGGACTGGATTGCTGTGTTCATAAGGTGAACTTGAGTTAGCACTGCCATGTTGTCAGCTTGAACAGATACCATCCTGAGAGAAATAACCAGAAACACAATGTGGCAGGCATGAAATTTGACTGCAAGAAAGATGAGGGCTAGTTCAGATGAGTCTGGATGAGAATAAGATGCATCAGTGCTCACAGAATTTTTCTTTGCTGCTACTCCCATCTTGGTACTCTGTTTCAGAACCATGACTTCAGCTCGACCGGCTCACTGGTCTGCTTGAAGGCAGATTTCTCTTTTGTTGGTTTGTGCTTGTTTGCAACTGGTCTGATTCCCTGCACTGGCTCAAGGGGAGTGTTGGGACCAGAGGGGCAGTGGGGCCACCCAGCCTGCTCCTGGTGTCGTGATGGAAAGTAGATGCAGGCTGTAGGGCACATTTCTTAAAAATGCTTTCACAGTTCTGTTTATTTTTCTTTAGTTTCAGTACAGTGTTTGATTCATTGCATTTAATTTATGAAATAAATCAAAGTGATATTAATTAGTCTCTGGGAAACTAGAAGTGACTTTTTCTGAGAGGCTTCTACCAGTTGAAGCCCTATTAAAATTCAGTACAAATGTTTTGTTAAAATAAAAGTACTTTTTGGTCCAATCTGAATTTAATTTAACAGAAACATTGTTACATGCTGCTTTTTGGGGGGTTTTGTCTTCTTTCTTTCTGAAGGTAAGCTGAGAATTGTCGAAGTTCGTGTCATGCATTCTTTGAAAACATAACAGCATCAAAAGTCTTTATGTACCAGCCCAGGCAGGACTGGTGCACTGCTACACCCAAAAGGAGAATGAGGTTTTTGGTCAGATACCAATGTTTAATTAATGTTCAATAACAGCACAAATGTGGCGGTCTGTGCTAGCAGATCTGTTAATTGGAAACCTGTTGTCTTCATTCTCCCTGTATAATAGAGGGTAGATAGCATATATTATAGTTTTATAAGTTTTCAAGTTCTTACTTATTCATCAATCCTGACTTTGAGAATAAGTAAAGCAGTGCACCTTAATTCAAGAGAGACAGCATTTGTGGACTTTGATCTTCTGAATGCCATGACCCCATGCTGTCTGTAACCCTGTGCTCTGAGGTCCCCTTTTATGAACTCTTCAAAAATGTCAGACACCATTTCTTTTCATTTTTTGTTTCTTTTTTTCCCTCTGAAGTTATTTAAAATGCAGCTCTGTAGCAGACAGCTAGCTAGTAACCCTTTTAAGTTTGATTCTAAGAATAGCAGGGAAAATGCCACTGAAATAGAGTTTATCAGTCTTTTAGGTTATATATTAATGTTGAGTAGCAGGCTGCTCTCTCTGTGGGGTCAAGTTGCAATCGCTCACATAATCACAAAATCCCAGATTATTCTGAGTAGGAAGGGACCCACAGGGATCATCAAAGTCCAACTCCCGGCCCTGCACAGGACAGCCCCAAGAATCAGGGGGGCACATTTCAGAAGCATGGTGTGCTCTTCTCACAGATCATCAAATCTAAACACACAATTACAACAGCCCAGATTTATCCAGGCTTGATGGTTTCTCACTGTTTCGCAGCATCCGATGTCACTAAAGCACCATGTTGAAATGAAATTATTATTTACCTCTGACTCTTAAGCTGTGGGTATGTTTCAGTGTTGCAGAGGTTGTGGATTATAACCTTAGTGACTTAAGTAAGCATCATGGCACTGATTGATAGTAGGAAGCAACATGGGCAATATTACAAAGGTTTTAAAATCTGCTTTTCTTCCCTGTATTGTTTTTTATTTCTAAACAGAAAGATGGTGGTTCTAAGAACATGTGCGTAGCTCTGGAAATAATGGCAAGTAAAGGGAAGATTGTGACTGACATTGTGGTGGTTTGGATAGAAAAGGGGTGGACTGAATTACAAACTTCTTTCGAAATTTCTGGAAATCTGAAAATTATAATTGGAAGGAAGACATTGGATGATGTCATTTGGTGGAGACCTGGGTTTCTATTGCCAATATTTTCAAGAGACCTCTTTGACTAACCTAAATTAATTCTTGCTGCAATCATTTATCTGAAGGATATTTAGAAAGCAATTCCAATAGAAAAACTTACCAAAGAAAACAAGAAGCAACTTGGGTAACTATATTTTCTAGAGGAGATTGTGTATTATGTGGGGAAAGCAAATGAGGCATGAAATTCTCTGAACTATGATGACTTTCAAGAGAGTTGGAAATTGTCTAACGTGGTTAAGTGATTAGACACACCTATGAGGGTGTATTTGTCTAGACCTTCATTGCCTTTGTGCACAGCACTGCCGAGCCGGTGGGTTGGCACTTTGAAGTGGAATGAGGAACAAGAGACCAGCTGCAAACAGAAATCTGCTTGTGCAACAAATAACAAACGAATCACCCAGCAGCATTCCTGGTGAATGCAGACTAGTTTGGGGTTTGTGGATAGCACCTCCTGCAAGAAAGTCTGTGCTGAGGCTCACTGAGGGTTAGATGATGAGCTCAGTGGTGACAGAAGCACGTGTAAGAGTTGGATTTTGAGAAACATCTGGTTGTATGAGAGCTGAAGAGGTAACAGACTCTAGAAGGTAACTGCAATTAAGTGCCTTCCTCCAAATTAGGAAACTTTCAAGGTAATGTATATTGAGCTTTTTTGCTCCTGTTCTTTATCAGGGAAGCTTCAGTTTGTAAGAAAACTCGTGTTTCCTGAACTGGAAGGTAAGAGAGTGCCCTGCTTCATCCTGGGACACTTACAGGCTTGATGCCCAGCACAAAGAATATGCACTGAGGAGAAAAGGGAGGCTTTACAGAAGTTGCACCACACTCTGGACAAGATTGCGACTTCAGTAGGTATTAGCTGATGTGTTTTCAGTTCAGGGTGACAGCAGAAAAGCAAACCCCTTCTCTTACTGCATTTGGGTTGGGACAGTACAAAAGGCAAGGGTGGGGGGAGCTGGTTTAAATAAATCAAGAAAAGGATCCTAAGGATTTCAGAAAGATCTCCATTAGTCCAGATGTCAAGAGAATAGATAGCTGAAAAAGATGCAGCTGTTTTTTCTTTCATACTTGGGAAACTTCAAAGTGAAAGCAAGTCCAAAGCAATGTTTCCTAGAAGCAGATAAGAGCAGAGGAGGGGGTAGCGCTGCTCAGGCTGTGGAGACCAGAGGGAGAAGCTTGAGCCAGCCAGGGGATTCTGAGAAAAAGAAATAGGGATAGACTGCAAAGCTCCAGCTGACCTTAATGCAGGCCAGAACATTGCATTTATTAATAGTTATTACTGTTTTATTGGAATAAAATCCAACTTACTGAGCTTGATTGTGTTAAGATGTGACATGGCACTCTATTTTCCAATCAAACAAAAAGTCTTGGTTGCTTTAGAAGACCAGAGAATTATCTCTTTTAAGAAGCCAATGGCAAATATTTCCATAGTATCTATAGATAACAGCAAATTGCAGTTGTACTCTGGCCAGCATGTTTCTTCTAAATATAGTAAAGGATGTTTTGTAATTTATTTAATTGCTTAGACTTGACAAGGAGCCAGTGCTAACAAACACGCTTTGATAGCAGTACAGTGCTTGTGGCGTTCACTTGGCTGGGGAATGTAAATACTGAGAGAAAATGTGCGGAACAGCGAAGCACAACTGCTGTAAACTCTGGGCTGTTCGCTGTGCTGGGGTGCAAGTCCTGAGCTGCAGGAATATGAGAGGGGACAAGAGTGTGAGGCACACATCCTGCAAATCCAGCAAGGACAGGGCTCTTCCTGATGTTGTGATCAGGCAATTGTAACACAGTTATTTAAGGAAAATGCAAGATAATCTGTTCCACTTCTAATTATTGGACTTCACTTACCACTCCATCTGTTCTGGTATTTTCCATAAAAAAACCTGTGGGGATTCCTGTTAAAAATGTTAGAAAGGCAATACAACTACAAGGAGATTAAGATTTTTTTTTAATTACTTTGCTAGTTCATTTGTTTCTTAAATACTGAAATTGCACTTTCCTATTGTTTTGTCTTTATCTTCCCCCTCCTCTGCCCCCCTCTCCCCAGCAGATGCCATTATTTATTCATGTACATGATTTTGATATACTAAAGGTAGAGATTAAGGCAATAAGTATTGGCACCGTTTTTTTGAATATTTGTATTATAATAACAGAAATTTTCAATATCAGTTTTTTCATTATTATCTTCCTATCAATTATGTGCATAATATTTATGATCTATAGTCTACATTTTTATTTTTTTAAATGACCATCCTTCAATCATAAGGCATTGGAAATGGAAAACAGTTAGCTAGGCAAAGGAATATTGACAATTAATGGAAGACAAAGTAATTTTAAATAACCACGTAATATTTCAATGAGGAGGGATCTGATCCAATGAAGAAATGCTTACTTGTAAGGCTTGTTTTGATTTTTAAAATTTTTATGTGAAATAGCATGCAAAATGTAGCTATACAGCCTTTCTAAATGAGTTATCCATAATTATCAGTGCTAAGTAAGTTAAGTGATGGTTGGCTTTTTGGATTGACTAAATGCCATAGCTTCTGTTCATTTCAGCAGCACCAGATTTCAATTTATTTTTGGTGTTGGTGTAGTTGGTGGAAACCTACATATATTTGAAACATAGAAATAGCCCATTTCTAAGTATCTGATTTTATGCAAAAGCACAATATGGAATTCTGATAGTATACCTTCATAGACCATTAATTTCTATGTGGATAATAATGGAAATACCAACTTCATACTCAAGCATACCGGAAATAATGTTTTAATTTTTAGGGAATAATTTTCATAATCTGGCTTTTTTTTTCTGACGAGTGGTTCTTGAGTGTAAAGAGTTTATACTGTACCATATAGAGATAACTTGAACATTGTAGTGAAGTTGCATCAAATGCCTCTGGGTTTGCTGAAGCATCTACTGAAAAATGAAACCTCCAAATGGAGTGCAGAATATTTAGCATATAATTTTGTATCCATACATTGCTATGGATGCTGGACCTGGACCGATGCTTACTTGCTGCTTGCCTTCGGAGTGTTCCATGGAGGGGTTCTTCTTTAATGCTGTTGAGTAGCCATGATTTCTGCCCTAGTTCTTGCTGCCGTTCCCTGTGGCTCCTGAAAAAACAAAACAGCACATCTTTTGAGGGTTTCCCTGGTTTTATTTGCTAGACACAGATGAGTGTGTGTAGTTTGTTTTTAGAACTCATTGGCAAGCCAGTGGAGGTCTGACTATTCCATTGGTGTGGGAATAATGTTTAGGTGATGAACATGGTGCATTCTCCAGCTTTAAAGGATGTGTATCAATAGCTCTGATGCTAATTATATCAACTCCCAAAGGAGCTGAATCCTTATTCTTTAGTGTTTTAGTTGATGTGGTGCCCAGGGGGTAGAAAACTTGTTAGCATTTTTCCTATTGCCACTGTGCCATGTCACATACATCCTAGGCTTCTGCTTCAAGTTACTTGGAAAAATGTTACCCGGATAGTGACTTCTCTCTTAACATCACATTAATTTACCATTTGGGAAAATTTGTTGAAGTAATGGTCTCATCTCTCCACGGCTTCTTTTGACAGACTGGAATCCATATGGGTGTCATAGGTCTCATTTCTCATAATACCGTATTATAAGGAAAAAATGTTTGGTATGCTGACTGAAATGTGAAAAATATCTATTAAAATTCTGTATGTACTAACTTTTTTTATATAAGAGGGGTGCATGTGTTAATATTCACCTTCATGAATATTATTAATGGAATACTTCTAGAATAGATTTTTCCTCAAGCATTTTGATATCAACACCTGCTGTTCAGAAACTCAGAATTACTTGCACTTAACTTGTTTTTATGAGTTTATCTTAGGCATAAACAGAAACAGGTGACATCCCCTAATAGCCATGTATAACTGTAAGTAAACAAACAAAATTAGAAAATTTCTAAATCCTGTAAAATGATCACACTGAAAAGGAAAAATTACTATTACTAAGCATTGTGAAATATCTCAGGGGCTATTGTCATATAAATGCCCAAACAACAAAATGCAGTGACTTGCAAGTGATTGGTTTTTACCTGTCAGGTATGGGGAAAAAAATTGTGGTGGAAGCAGATCTGAGGCATGATGCAATGGGGGCATCAGATAAAAGGAAAGAAAACTATTAATCTTTTATTATGGAGTTAGGTGGAGGGATTTTTATAAACATAGTTTTTTCTGTATATCTTCCCACAGAATTGCATATAAGCAAGTGTAGGAAAATCTTGTGTAAGTTGGGGGTTTTTAGCATTTGCGGGGGGTTATTTTGGGCTTTTTTTGTGAGTCACAGCCAATAGAGTTGAAGAAATTTTTATTCAATATGAAAGCCCTAGGTACTGTCTCTGGTTCTAACGTGTTTATAAAACTGGATGTTTGAACCACATGTGGAAGTAAATATTTCTGAAAATGCTGAAAACTTCCACTGACAAATTAATAAACTGTACTGAAACTGTAGGGTCCCAGAAAAAGCTCATAGGTGAACACATTCAGAATTGTCTCAGAACCCTTCCAGGGAGCTGCTTCCACCTTCTGGAGGTCAGAAGAAAAATGCCATAAACAGAGATGACAGTGTGAGGTCTAGAGACAGCGTGGCTGTGCTCGCTCTGGTTGCAGTCCTAACTAATCCAGCCAATGTGGGCAAAACAAAAAGACCAATTTGTCGTCCACCCTCCAAGGAATACTGCTGGTTCAAGCAGTGTCTCTAAACCATAGTTCCAAAAGGTGTGAAGGGAGGAGAAAGCCCCAAACTGATCCATCGCACCAGTTACTGTTCTGGGGCCAGGTAAGACTACTCAACATTACTGTAAAAAGTAAATGTTCCTTGTAGCTGGAAATGGTCAGACAATTCAGGGATGGCAAAGGCAGCACAGCCTGTCCATAAGCTGAGAACTGCCAGTTGTAATGCAGAGAGGCAGCAGTGGGTATGAATATCTCAGTGTTCCTTGGAAATTTTCCTCAATACTGTCAATGGCACAAGTTAAAGCAAATGCAACCATGTGCAATCTGAGGTGGATGTAGATTGTGCACAGAAATTTGTTGCCCAAATACTTTTATTCAGTCCTGACAGTGCTTCAGTTACTCTTCCAGTGCTCTTTTTCTGAGTGTGGATTACTTCCTTGGATGGGAGGATTAAAATGTTGTAGTAACATCTTTAGGTAATAGGAAAAAGGGAGAGACTTGAGTATGGATTCAGATTTCCCTACAGTTGCCTTTAATCAAGACTTTGGAAGAGCATGCTTTCAAGTCTGGAACATAATTAATTTCTCTAAGTAAGCTGATATAATTCACAAGATGTGTTTTATATGAGTAAGTTTTGTGATGGAACTGGGTTTTTTTGTGTAATGGTCAATTAGTGACCCAAATCTGAGGAATTCATGAACAGGAATTGCATTCTTTTTGTGTTTTTCAGTGACAAAGAAAAGCACTTGGTGAGGAAATCACAGAAGTAATAGTGTTCACAAATCGTTTTCAGGAGATACAAAGGGCAAAGTGTGTGCTTAGATTTGACTGAACTTGGTACCACTTTTACTTGAAGAAGATGGAGCGGACAGTTTACCATGTTACCATGTTAACCAGAGTTAACTGCAATTCCATCTGCCAAAACTGCAATTCTGCTAGTCTTGAATTCCACATTTTTTTCTGTGAAGCTGGAAAGCAGGGGATTGTTGGTAGAGATTCTTCAAGTCCCTGTGTCGCCTGTCCCCTCACTGGCAACAGGCTAAAGCTTGTCCCAGTGGCCCTGGGGACATGTCTTGCCACAGGAGTGACAGACGCAAGACTTTCTAATTGCACCCCAAAAATATCACTTGCACTGCTTAGTCCATTGTACCTTACTTGTCAGAGGTGGATTAAATTTGAGTAAAGGTTACAGCCTTTCGTAACTTCGGTAGAAACCTCAGTGTCCCAGCGCATTGCAGTGTATGTGAAGCCATATGGACGTGGCTAACAAGGAGCCAGAGACTTATTTTTTCAGATAAATGTGTAGGAAGAAGAAAAACTTTTAATAAAATGAGGCATTTCATCTGATTAGATGCAAATCTGTTTTCCTCCTCTTAGGCAAGGGTAAAAGAGACCAGTGAGGATCAGTGCCTTTTGGAAGTCTGTCTGCAGCTTGCATTCCTAGTACATAGATAACTCCAGCTGTGGGAGTCAGAATAGAAATTATAAAATACTGTGTAACATACATGATGCTGAAATAATGAAATGCATTTACAAGAAAGAGCAGTTATATTTATTCCAAAGGTTTACAGGTAGTTAAAAACAATCCGTGTTTGACATGGTAAGTTGTCTTTATCATTAAAATGCTAATGAAAGGGTAAACATCTGTTAGATTTATGAAGATAATGAAGCTTGTCAGCAACATCTTTCTTGTGCCAGTATTCCTGCTTAGTTCAGATCTGGATACAGATTTGGTGGAGTAGTGGTGAGAAACTATTTGACTGTTGGGAACAAGGCCAGTGTAAAACTGCCCTCTTGCATTTGATTTGATGGTTTTGTCATGAAGTGCTTCAACTTCTAATTTAGGTCACCTTTATCTGATAATTCTTTCAGAGGCTTTCAGAGGTGGGTCTGAAAGCCAAACTTTGGTCCAACAGGGTTATTGATATTTGACTGGCAGTTGTTGACGTAGTAAATTGGCAAACAGAATGAACACATCTTTTATGATTAATGCCTTCACTACTCGGTCTGGTAGGAGTGTGTATGTTTTCTGTTCTGTGTGGACTCCACAAATATTCTAGTCTCCTGGTCATAAATTACTCTGGCAGCAGAAACACCATGGACTGCAAAACTACAGAGAGATTTCAGGTGTCTTTTTCACATTAAAGGTTCTGTACTCACCCAAGGAGTACAAAGAAGGTTGTATTTTTTTTCAGGAGGATGCTAACTGGTTTTTCATTTTTAAAGATTTTATGCCAAATGCTTTCTATACATTGAATAAGGACAGAATCAGAAAAGTAACTTTGATTTCAAATGTCAGTCACAATTTAAGTCTATTCTGGGGTTGGTTCTTTTTCTGTAAAATTGAGTTAAAATATGTAACCATAGCTTCATTGAAGTACGTTTATGTAAAGAGAGGACAGGTCTTCTTTAACTTCACGGATCCTTAATTGCTTATGAACTTCAAAGAGAAACTTGCAGAAGTTAGATTGATGATGGCCCTTTAGGTTATTGAATACAACATAGTTCCTGTTTGAATGCAACTCTGAAATTCAAATTATGTAAATCTACTGTTTCAGAATCAGCTAGTAGAAATAATCATAATTTTTGTAGTTGAAGATACTTTCTTTGGATAAATTCTCTGACACGCTGCTTTTCTGTTGATTCATCTTTTTTATTATGGATGTAAGTAAGAAACTATAGGCATGTTAGCCGTTAGCCTTTTGACATTTGTGATACCACTTGAATAAGCTTTGACTTACAGTTAATTGGGCACAATTGTCAATTAGTGTCATGGGCATGCAGGAACAAACCTGACATTTATGAAAGTATTGGGATAGAAGAAGGGAGATAATATTCTGGGAAAGTTTCTCGAGCGTATTTTTCCTTTGAAGTTGTGCAGCTCAGTTGGGATGGTGTGAAACAGTTCTCTCTCCATAGCTGTTACTGACCTATCTCTGTGCAATCATCGTGCTTTTCCTATAGGAGAAACAGAGAACAGATTATAGCTTGCTATTCAGCTGCTAGACCCTAATATAATGTTTACTGTGCTGCAGCTGTGACCAAAATGACTGTGTCTCCAGCATCAACAAAATTGGAGCTCAGGGCTAGTTGTAGGTGTTTGGTCATCCAAAAAATGCATGCAGCCCCATCTGGCTTCTGAACTTAGCTTTCCTCTTGGATACCTATGTAAGATGGGTTTGAAATTTTGACTGTGGAAAGGAGGAAAATGTCTACTCTGCCTTCAGTTTTGTGTGTCCTTAACAGGCAGAAAGGGAGATTTGTTAATGGAAGACAGGTACGCAGGCAGCCCATATAGATTGCCTGGCATTTTGCAAGTGGAAACAAATGTTTTGATTTTATGGGAGAAGAGAAGAAAAATTGCTTGTTTACATTTCTAACGCCCTCCTTTTAGCTCCTTCTCAGTCCCCTTTCCCTTCCTGGCTGGGTTAGAAAAGCTGAGGTGACTCCTGTGAGAAAAAGCTCAGGTATTGTGTAAGCTCTGCCTGAGACAAGGGAAGCTCCTAAGAGGCCTGTTGTGCTCCCGGCTGCTGGCCACTGATGAGTGGGAGAAGGAGGTAATTATGGAGAAATTGTGACAGAGGGAGGAGAGACAGAGAGTGACTCACCCTTCTTCAGAGGTGTGGGACACTTATGTTCCACTGCCTGCTCCTGTCAGTGTTGAATTATTTATTCAACCCAGGAAGGAGACACTGAGATTTTTGTTGGGTTGGGTTTTTTTTTCCCCTCACTTCTTATTTCAGTGAGGGAAATTTTATTTGAAATCTATTTTGTATGGTTTCAGGGAAAGAAATACTCCCACAGGCATAGCTGGGAGCTGTGTACTAGGCACACTTATTGTGTGAATAGGGCAGATAGCTAGTTAAAAATGAATATTTGGGCGTCTGTGCCTGCCCATTCCTTTGGGATCTTGCTGGGCAATGATTCTTAAGCGTATACAGAAAAAAATTCCGCATATAGATTTCTGGAAAGCTTTTTGGAGAGCTCCAATTTAGAAAATGCTAGTTAGCACTGTATGTAAAGAATTGTGTTCATTTATATGCTAGCTGATTATTTAATTGTTGGCTGTTTTCTGATATTTGCCTTGAATTGTAAAAAAGGCAGTTTTTTACATGTTAGATGAAATGGTGTTTTTGTAGCACCTGATAGTTAGTCAGCAGAGGGAAAAAATAACATGCAGACCACTATTTGGAAACAAACCTCTGGATTTCAGCATATATGTGTTGTCTGTGCTGGCTGATCCAGTAGGCAGCCATGAATTGCAAAAGCATCTGACTTTCATGGGCACCCATCCTGGCCTTTCTGGCACAAGAATAATTTTTCAGCTGTAGAAAGGATTTATTCTACCTGCCAGTGTGATTTATATACCGTATGTCTTCTCTTCAGCATCTGAGTACCCATGGCCATAGGGAAGTGCTCTGCCTCATCTGTACTGTCTGTAAATAGGTTCCGTTTAATGATATTAACTCCTACAGAGCCTTTTCATCATCCCTGTATTATTTTTTCTTGGCAGTTGTGTGAGCTATGCTGTGTGTGTTGCAGAAAGGAGAATACCATGAATTCCTGGTTTTGTTTGCTCTTGGCAGGCACTACTACACTTCCCACCCTTGTGCGCACACCTACCTTGATGATGCAGCCTTCCCTGGATATCAAACCCTTTATGTCCTTCCCTGTGGACAGCAGCTCTGCTGTTGGATTCTTCCCAAATTTTAACACAGTAAGTAAAGGTGTTTCCACGTTTAGTTTCAGTGAATGCTTTCCGATCTGGTTCTAATACCCAGTATTGAAGCTGCCTTAAAACAGTGCATTGCTTACGGAGTTCTAGGGAGCCCTTTTTGTCTGTGCCATGGTGGTTGCTTTTCCCCTGTACGAAAGGCTTGGAGTAGTTCCCAGCCTTCTCACTGTGAATGGGGCTGGTTGGTTTTTAACATGGTTTGTTGAGGTGGTGTTTGCACATTGTAAAAAACGCTGTGATTGAGATTTGAGAAGTGATGGAATAATTTCGAGCATTTGTTTGGACCGGGGTATTTCTATATGCTGTAAAAAAGTAAAAAAGAAAAGCTGTAAAAAAGGAAAAAAGAAAGACAGATATGACAGGTAAGACCTAGATCCTCCACTGCCATGAATCAAGTTAAGTCTAATACAGCCGGGAAAGCAGCCTGGAGGATATTGTTAATTCTGTGTAATTTCAGCACTAAAGTGTAAAACTGCATAGCCAGCCAATGTGAAAAATGTGAACCTGTTATTTTTGCTTTATGGTAAAGCATCTTGGGGTCTTTTTAAAACAAAAAAAATTATTGTGAAAATAATACTACTGGGGTTCTTCCTATTTATTATAGCAGCAATAAAAAAAATACTCTCTTCCATAGTTCTTGCTTTTTTTATCAGCTCATAAAAAGGCACTGATTGTTATCAAAATGCTCTTTTGCCATCACACTTTATCATTAGCTTAAATCTTGAAGCTCGTGGCAGCAGGAGGGAGACCGCTGTGAGTCATTTGTGCCTAGTCAGCGAGTACAGTGTGTCTGTAGGTGACCGTCACCTGAACCGTCGCACATCGCGCTTTTCACCGTGGCTGCGGGGGCGGAACGGGGAGCAGTGCCATCCCCACCAGACAGCAATCAGCTGAACCACTGCCAGGTGTTTCCTTCCACAAACTAACCTTCCGTCTGAAATTAAAACAGCAACAGCCCTTTTTCTTCGTGCCTTGCAAACACACCTTGCTGGCAGGCCTGGTGCCACAGCCCGCGGTGATGTGGGATGGCTGTGAGGTGACACATGAACCAACTTCTCTCACGTGTCAGCAGCCCGACATATAAACAGTGGCAAATATTACTAATTCATTGCAAAACACCTGTGTGAAAATTGTGCTTTTGTGAGAGAGATGTGGGGATATGCATGTGCACAGAAATATAAAAGATTTTTAAAAATCCAGGTATGTTAAAATAACAGGCCCAAAATTTAATACCTTATTACGAAAGCAGTGTGTCATTTGCATATCTAGGCGTGATGTAATTCATATTAATTTTCCATCCTCTTCCTAATACACTCAGGAATTTTATTTTTTACTGATTTGTTTGCTTCTCAGTTGCACAAATTTTCTAGGTGAGCCTTTTCACAGAACTGTTCATTAAGACTCAGAGAAACTTTTCTTTAGAGATGTTGTCGTTTTAGAGACAACTGGCCATTATTTGCTTACTGGTGGTATTACTGAATATTAGTCACAGTAACCTCTAGAGACAGATTAATTTGCTGGTTTTGCCTCGTTTATGTTTATCTGGGTTACATTTAGTTTGCCTGATTCCTGAAGTGTTTATCCTTTGTAACTGTCATTCCTTTCCAAACTTCTGTGGGTTTTATTAAAAAATACACCTGAGGAAATTGGCAAACATTGTCAACCTGGGGTCTACTTCCTCCTTTAGAAATCTTGATAAGTACATAAAATTATGCTGCTATACACCACAGACACTGCATGTTTAAACTCTTTATTTTAAGAAACAGTGGTTCAGTACTTCTCTATTTCTAATTTGCAGACGTCGCCATTCATCTTGCAGGTACTGATTTTCCTTACAAGTCTTTCACAATGGACCTCAAAAGTCATTGGAAAACGAAATCATTCATGATTGTCTACCAACAGGCACAATGAATGCCAGCTGTCATGCACCACCTTTATCTCTAACTTAGCCCAACCTTTGCAAATGTAGATTTCTACGTTGGTGTGTATGTAGTCTTTTTTCTTTCCTTTTTTACTCTAAAGTGGTGGCAATAGTATGTAAAAGTGTCTAAAAACCATTTTTCCAGAAGATAATTTTGAGTTATAGAAGCTAAATCCAGTTGATCCATAACATATGCATCATCCAAAGAGCCACAATCTTTCATTTTGTGCAGGAAGTGAATATTACAAGAGCCAAAAAAGCCATCGTCTACTTTATGGATCAATCAGGAAATCTATGCCCTTTATTCATGGGAGGCCTTGTCAAGGATTGCAGACAGAGAAACCTCCAGTGTGCATCCCTTCATCTCTTTTCCTTCCAAAGGACCCTGCCAGGGCGCTGGTTGTGCTCGCATTGTTTACTGAAGGAGGCAAAAAGAAACGGTCTGAGACAAAACTTCTTTGGATCCACCTGCATTTTCAATGGCTGTCAGACACAGAAACATTTTTCTAAACCTTGCCAGGAGGTGGTTTCTAACTTGATATCAGTGGCATTTAAAAAGAAAACTTTTCGGCATGGGAGCTTAATACATTAACTACCAGGGCAGAAAAACAAGGTAAAATGTGTTAACTACAAACATCTTCAAAGGAACACCCCCTACAGGTTTTTCCCAAAAGAACTTCTCTTATTTATGGAAACATATTTAAAATCTGGGGTAAACCCTTTCTTATTTAGTTAACTTTGACAGTTTTCTATTCTGAAAACATCTGTGATTCTCCAGATAAAACATTCGTGTTCCCATTTTGTTTGTGGAAATGTTCTGATCCCCAGCTTCTCTCCACATGGGGTACTTTCCGCTGAAGCACTGAGCAGACCCTGATTTTGTAAAAGAAATGCCTACCCCAGTTACATCTTACTTTCTTGATGGGATTGTGTGATTTAGTTTATGCTGTCTCCCTTTTGCTTCTCTTAAGACCTTAACAGTTTTAAATATGCTGTGGTTTTATGTATAGAAATTGTCAATTCATGCGCCAATTAAATTTGTCTTTGTTCATTAGGACTTACTATGTAGGAGAAATTATTTGAGGAATGATTGTATTTTCTCATTGGATATGTACCTTTATTTCTCAGTGAGGGGAGTAAAGCCCCTGTTTCAACAGATGAGCCAGAAGGGGATCTTGTAAGGGAAGGATGAAGGGTTCTGAGCAAAGAGGTATTGCAGAATAGGTGCTGTCTTTCCTGGGCTTTTCGTACCAGCAGGAAATAGTTGTGGAGGCATGATCAGACTGTCAGAGTCTGAACCTGAGTCGCTGCATGAAGGACAAACCCTCTCTCAGAAATACTGCCGCAGTGGATCCAAAGGTGACATCATGTTTGTCCCGGCATCGAGTTCTAAATGCTCTTGCTCAATACCCCTCTGCCTGAAACACAGAGCTTGAATCAAATTATCAGCTAATTTTACTTAAAATGTTCTTGTTTATAAAAAACTGGGAAACATCATTATAGGAGCTTCCCAAATTGGTACTTCCAGTCTGGGATTGATGTGGACCAAAAGGTTATTGTTTAAACAGAGTTCTTTTTCAGCACACTAAAATGACTCTAAAGATGTCTTGACAAGTTTAGAATTTGCATATTGACTGTACTTAAAAATATGTAAGTCGAGGATATAATCAGTGGAAATCAAAGTTAAGATTACTGTGGTCCCCAATGTGTTTATTATAACATAATCTTGAATTTTATGCTTGCTGGCATCCACCACATAGCTTTACCTTCTGTGCCATTCTTTCTCTTAACCTCCCTGATTCTTTGTCTCCTGTCATCCATTTTGTGTACTGAATCATGAAAGGATACTTTGTGATCACATCATGTGCTAAAGTGGCTGAAAGCCAGGATTTATCTTTCAAGACAAACTTAGTGATCACTCTCTTCATCTCCCTCTATGAAGGTTGTGTACTCCCCCAAAAAAAAGAAATCTCAAAACTCCAGCATATTCTGCCTTGTCCTGAAACGAGAGCAGCACTATATGACTCATATTTAGTTGAAGTGGCACAGCCAGGGACCCGTCAGTCTGCACAAAAACAGTATCAGCAACTTCTCAGATTCTATCATCACAGAAAATAATCAGCAATTCATATGCTTCTTTCTGAGTTTGTTATGGCCTCAGGGGTAATCAAAGATTAGAGCATCTCTTGTAGTTCTCACATTAGTGGAACATTTTCCATCTAACTAGCCCATGATTGGTTTCTAAATGCTATTTCTTACCCTTCATGTTTTAGAGGACATACGGGTTAATGTGGCCTTGTTATTCCTTCAGTGTCTTTTTCTCTTCAAGTAGCTTTATGCTTCTTCTTTATATTAGAGTTCTCTCAGTCCCCTTGCAAAGTGGACCAGAAATATTTTACATCTGCCAGTGAAGGTAAGCCAGCTGGAATGGGCTACAGGAAGGGAAGAGGAGCTGACTAGTAACTTAGTCAGAAATTTCTGACTCTTCTCCAACATTAGCCCTGCCTGGACTAAGGATCCCTGGCCTACCCCCAAGACAACCACTGGGAGGGACTAATTTGCTCTTTCCTCTTCTGCATTTTCAATTATGACCCACATTTTTGTTTGCTGCTTATCTCTTTCTCGTTTGAAGGGCCCAGTAATCTCCAAGGCAGAAGCCGAGTTCAGCAGATAAGAGCACAGGGCATTCACATCACTGGTTTCACTCGCCCCTCTGCGCCAAGCACCTCTTCTGCCTTTGGCAGGACACTGTGGCTTGGGAGCTTTCTCTTTCCTTAGCAGGGTCTGAATTTAGCCACTTAACACCCTGCTGCAGTGCCAAACTACGCTCTGCAGCACAGGATTGAATATGGCAGGAACAGATTACAAATGCAGCCAACTGGATGTTGCCAGCCCGTTATCTATGGCCCTTTTTATCCAAGTACCCTGTCCCTGTGCTGTGATTTCCCCTTTTCTCTTTTATGGAGTGCTGGAGGGAAGTGACCTTTTCTGGTCCTCTCTGTCTGACTCCAGAGGGGAGGTGGAATTTTCTAAGAGCCATGCTTTACACTCATTGACAGCACAGAAAGGAAATTAAAGCAATTGACTTAGGAGAGGGGTTTTGCAGGCTAGCTGGATATTTTTCTTGAGGATTTTTGTTGGTTGGGTTTTTCTAATTAAGAAATGGTAAGGTTTTTCTTACAAACGTTTTATATCCTTTCTAATAGTCATGCAGGTACAAAAGGACTTAAGGTTTGCCTTTTATTCCTGTTTGGAAAACTTAAAAACATTCCTATTTCACTTTTAGTTGTTATGGATATAAAAGTTTGTGTTTTTCAAGTCATTGCCAGAATCATTCAACTGACAACATGAGGAGTCATCCTATTGCCATTTATTAAGGGAATAGAAAAAGTAATAGGTATTTTCTAAGATACCTGTGAGGAAAGCAGAAGTTCAGGGACCATAATAGCCCAGATTCCATCAGCACAGACCTCTGTTCTGTCACTAGTCTTTGCTGTCTCCTCTCCAAGTACCAGGCTACAGAGCCCCTTTACTCTCCATGTCATCATCATCTCAATTTTCTTTAGTCCCTTTTCTTTGTATCCTTAGGCATTTTCTACCAAGCAAGGAATCCCTCTTTGTCTTTCTATGGCTTTGATGCAAAGCAACAGAGAACTTTTTCAACTGTGGTAGAAGTTTTTGGAAAAATTCTTCTCAACCTGTGGAAGCCCTGAAAAATGTTGATTGAAGGTGGTATATTTTTCCCACAAAATATTTGAGTCTTTTCCTGGAACTTTCAAAAACCACTGAGCTTGAAGAAAACACCTGGTAAGATGCACTGAGTTGGATATGGGAAAAAGGCTGCTGAAAGCAGGAAGCTACCAGTTGATTTTTGACAGCTTTTATAGTTGCTGGTATTTTAACAGGAAGATGCAGGTTCCCTAGTCCCTGTCAGGAATCTCTCAAAGGGCAGCTCTGTTAAATTGGTGAGCCTAAATAACCATTTTTCTGCCTCTTCTTGTAGTCTATCATTGATATTATTATGAGGGGGAAAAGTGTTTATTAAAATAGTTCAGTCAGGCTTTAAGGGAAAAATCTCTTCCAATATTAATTATTTTATAGATTTTCCTGTTGCTTTTGTATTTTCTTGAAGAGGAACTGGATGGATGAGCTTCCTTCTCTCGGTTTCCAGATCAGCAGCCAGATAAGAGGCCCTGTCTCTAAGGAGACAGTGTGCAGACATGCACTGGTGAAGAACAGAAGTGGCCACGTGCAGAAGCCTTTCCCTACCACTTTGCAGGAGTCTGGCATCCACAGTGTGGATTTTGAAAAATGGCTCCTAAATTGCTGCAATACATCCATTTTTGCATGTAAAAGTAATCAGGTCTTCATCCTAATTCTTTAAAGAAACACAGTTTCTGTGCACGAATCCTACAGTTTGCTGAGTCCTCCGGAAGAGCTCTTTCTTGGCTATGCATTTTATGTCTGTCTTAAAAGAAAGCTCGGAGTTACTCTTTCTAACACTCCAGCAATATTTATTTCTTTTACTAGTCAGCACAGGAAAGCTCAGAAGCCTTTATCTTCATTGAATTGCTTTCTTCTCAAGTTGGTAGTATGCTCCTGATGCAAGAAAGCTTTTTAAAGGGACAGGGTTGTTAATCATAAATATTTTAGGCATGAAGGATGTTTTGCAAATAGGCTGTGATGAAAACATTTCCCGTCAAAGCAAGCAGTCGCAGAATTGTAGTATAGGACAAGTAACATGTGTTGTACCACTCTGCTTACAAAGATTTTGCTAGTTTCTAATTATAGCCTCAGTTCTACAAGTTCTAAGCAAAATTCTAGAGCAGCTTTAGAGAAAGGTTATTCTCCATGTGTCTGATCAAGTGGCTTCTTTTGCATTATTCTGGCTGTACATGGCTGCCCTTCCTTAGACCTTTGTCACCTTGTTCCACAAGAGACTGAAAATTCCTGCAATAATTGTTAATTAATATGTCATAAAAATGTAGCTAAAATGTAATTCTTGTCATATTCATTCCTTCTGAATGTGGGTGTACCTAGCAGTCTTTTAATCTGAACACAGTCAATTTTCTGACAATATGAAAGCACTGTACAGCAATTTAAACCCATACTGTTAAAAATGTCCTTCCTTTGCATGCCCGGAACCCAACAATACACAGCTTTGGAGCACAGAGCAGTTCATTGCAAGAAGCAGAGCGAGGCTGATTTGTAGAGCTGTGCCCTTCAGTCCAGCCTTCTCTGTGTTCAGTCTGTCTGTTTTCAACACGAGCTCCAGCTGCTTCCCCAAGTTACCACTGGGGAAAGAGGATCTCATTTCTTGCCCATGTATTTGTTAGCCAAGACAGGTTTCTGCCTGGCTTTCTTTCTCATTTACTTAAATTTAAAGAAAAATTCCCCACCAAAGGTAAGCACCACCCCCGCCCAAGCCAACACACTTTGATACTACCTTAAGTTTCAGAATATGCTTAATTAGAAGAATCCTTTAACGATTCGTATCTAAATACAGTCCTTTTTAAATCAAAAGTATTTTGAAGTTTGTTTGTGTAGTATGTGATATTGATAAAAAAAACTCCAAACAAACAACAAGAAAACCAAACCCAAATCAGAAACATTATTGACTTTTAAGAGAAAAAGATCTTATTTCTTTTATACTGTGAAAAACAGAAGACAGCTGTGAAAATAGTTAGGCAATTCTTGGTTCTGATTTTCTTCTCACTTAGATTTAGCCATTTTTTACATTCATACTGCAGTCTCTGTATACACAAAAATTTTATCCTTTTATTAGGTTTTTTTTTCATTATGTGAAAAGTAATTATATTAATTCCTTTCAGAAGACTAGATTTCTTGTGTCTTTATTTCTATCCTGTTCACAGAATTAATCAAAAGCTCTGAATTTGTCCTTAACCTCCCTGCACAGTTCAGAACTGTAGAGGAAATTCAAGTGTACCTAATGCGATGCCATTCACCTTTGTGTTTCGGTGTTCTGGAGCAGCCTGGGAGCAGGAAAACTCATCAAAACTTAAAGAAGACTTTTAAGAAGAAAAGGGTCATACATAAGGACCATCTCAAAGATCAAAGCAAAAATCAGGAATCTTGTTTTAACCCATGTGCTATCTAAGCTCCTTTTCTGAGTACAAACTCTTAGGCTTGAATCTTCTGGCAGGATTTTGCTCAAAGGTACATTTTCATATTCTTTTACCTATTGATATTATTTACTCCCAGTCGGTAACAGGCATTGTAACAAGAATTGTTTTGCTCCCAGAATATGGTATTGGTTTGCTTTTCAGCAAGTCTGAAACTACAGTATGATTTTCTTTTCTGGAGGCAAGATGGAAATGTTTTTTTATTTAGCTGAGCACAGCTGAGTGCTCTAAATGACAGCCACTTTAATAATAAATAGCAATTATATAGCACCTTATATCAGATGATTTTAACATGTAATTTAGACCTTTCAGGTTTTTTTTATGTGGTTGCAAATACTTTTATCCCCATTTTACAAATGAATAATATAAGGCTCAGATGAAATGACTTACGTACAGTTAAACTTGTGAGCCAGCATAGCCACAGAGGGAAAGAAAATAGTCATATTCCTTGAGCATTAGCTTAACCATTGGATTTGTGCTTTACTCTTTCTCTCAGGTTTGGTCTGTTGTGGTCCTAAAAATTCATTTTATAGATACGAAGTATTGCACAATGGTAGAGGAGTAATCTGGATGGATTAAAAAGGAAGCTGCCCAATACTTAAAGCTGGTTCCATTTCATATAAGAAAAAGCACTGAGCTGCAGATACTTGGCTTTTCTACTTATTCTCCATTTATTTGGTGGGGAATTCTCTTTTATCCTAAAACACTCTCAGCGGCTTTCTGTTTCTATATTTCACCCACAAAAGTCTCCCGTCTTGTCTGGAGCAGAAAATTTGACAATTTTTACCATAAAGGTTAAATCTATTCTTGGTATTCTCATAACAAACTCAGTCCTTTAATGTATTTATATCCTTGCTTGAGAATAAGCCTTAGAAGAAGCAGAGACCAGATTTAGATTTTTTTATTTCTGTGGTGTCTCATGAATTCTTTCTGTGGGTCAAGTACTTCTTTAGGAATCAAATATTAAATTTTCATAATCTTTTACACAAAGATTTCTAAAATGGCAAACAGCAGTGGTATTTAATTTTCAAAACATTCTTTCAAAGACTATCCTGATTATGATTTTCTAACCCAGAAATTGTTTTTAACATGCAATAAATATACAAGCATGAAGGGAAGGAAGGGCAGAGGAAATATTCATGGCACTGAAAAAATAATAGTAAAAAATAGTTAAAAGGTATTTTCTGAATTATCTTTTGACATCTGTGCTTAATCATATCACATAACATGGTAAGAAGAGAGAGGTAGGAAGAGTTTTAGAGTTTATTTATCTTAGTTTTTGATTTTTTATATCAGTTTCTTGATGTAGGCTAGAGTAGTGCAAAGACAGAGGACGCCAGAAAAGCAAAATATTAGAAAATCCTTGGTTTTGTTTCAGTTGTACCTTTTGCTTATTTTGGTCTAAGCCATTATTTCAGAACAGGATTAGGAGAAAAAAAATTCTCCTGAGAAGACTGAGATTCATCAGTGGCCTCCTGATCTTGGTCCAACAATGTTTTGCAAATTCCTCAGTGCAAAACCTTACTGAAAGCAGCCGCTGCTTGAGCATAAGATTCCCAGTGTAGTGCTATTTTAGCCCTCTACAAGGCTGGGTCAGAAAGCATCCTAAGAGAGAGAAGGATGTGTGATGGTGAAATTACTTGTGCTAGCACACAGGATGGATAAATGTTCATGTCAGTAAAGATTTAGGGCTCTGCCTCCCCAGTCGATGCTGAGGAAAGATGAT
Source organism: Origma solitaria (assembly GCA_013397895.1). Taxonomy (NCBI): domain Eukaryota; kingdom Metazoa; phylum Chordata; class Aves; order Passeriformes; family Acanthizidae; genus Origma; species Origma solitaria. The sequence continues at coordinate 350,820 of VZRL01001273.1, read as the reverse complement.
GAATGCATTTCTTGTTAAAGCAGAAAGGATGCAATTAAGTAGGTAAAGAGAAAGTATATTTGAGCATGTGTTCTAACTTTTAGTGCCTGTGCTTCAATGGCATATTGAAAATCTGAAAAGAAGTTGGAGAAAAGCTACCAAATGAATCAAAGTTTTTATTGTGAGCAGCTTAAGGAGCTTGGTTTATCAAAGAGAAGGTTAAGAGCTGACATGATTGCTGCATATAAGAGACTGCACTGTTCAGAAGGTTTTTGAGGTTAGAGTGACCTTTGATAGAGAAGCACAACTGGATTGAGTGGCTTATAATAGACTCGGAAAGCATTGCTTCCACAATGATGTAAATTAACTTGCTTGGAAACTTTTAAATCAATCTGCTGAGGTGGGTTTTTTTCCTAAAATTTAGGCTCTGGTTGACCACAAATTAATGGACTTTGTAATAGGAAGGGCTGAACCTTTTCAGTGAATGAAATTATGTCATAAATTTTTTGGGAAATCAGATGTAATGGCTCCCTCTGGCCTAACCCAAATCTGTAAATCACTTCAGACATCAGTTTCAGTATTCTCTGTGATTGTGAATACAGGCACACAAAGATAATCAGCCTCTTTTTCATTTTTTCCATGCAAACTTTGAAAGGCGAACATGCAAGAGGGTAACAGCACCACCGCCATCCAGAGGCTCTGCATTATACCACAGGACTGGACATAAAAATGTAGGGAGGGAAGTTTAACTGCTAGATGGAAAATCAGTCTCTGAAGTCCAGGCATATAGGCCTGAAACTCTGTGAACAGAAATAATGCGGAATTTGCAAAACCAAACTTAACTGAACCTTAATCTAAAAGGAAAATGAGGAAGCTGAATTTATTAGTATTTCTAATACTTCTTTTAAGATATAAAATATTGTTCCCAGCTCTAGGTGTCCTTTGTCATGTACTAGAAGCAGAAGTGTAGACACCAAAGGTGTCTCTTTTTTGTTTTTCAGTACTCACTCTTATTTCAGCAGCTCTTCATGGATAGCCTGTAGTATCTGATGTTAACAAGTGAAATACAGCAAGATTATTGGTTTGTTTTAAAATGCTTCCAGACTGATTACACTGACCAGTAGTAGTGTGTGGAGGACACAGCTATCAAAGCCACGATTTTCCTCAGGGAAGTTGGGGCTTGCTTCCAAATTGAGGGGACAGGCAAACACAGAGAGAAGTTGCCTTCAGAGAGATTTGCTTTCAGAATACAATGTTGTTGTATTTTAGGAATCATGTGTAAGGGAAGGGAGATTCTAGTGCCTGTGGTCTGAATTCTCTCTTAGTGGATGGTTATGTTTTTCTGCACAAGGGGAAAGACAGCTTATCAGAATTTTAAAAAGAAAAAGTAAAATCATGGACTTGCTGTAACCTGAATGTAGCTGGGTTTGATTTCCCTGAGATCCAGATTTCATGCTCTGTGCAAATGTGCTATGTGTAAGTATGTTGGGAGAGCCTCCTTAAAAAAAAGTGATTAGAGGAACCCTCAGTTAGACCACAGGACTGCAGTAAAAAGAACTCTATAATGTTGTAAATTAATTGTTCTTTTTCCTCAATGAAGCATTTGCACAAGTCTCCAAATCAGCTGCTGAGAATCTGACCCAGCCCTGGTTTGGTTATTGGCCATTTACATCTGCCCGTTTTTTAACAAACCCCAAAATGTTGTGAGGAGCAGAGACAGAGGTGTAGGGAGGTAGTGTTGAGAGAGCTGCAGGCTCACTGTACGGAAATACATCTCTGTGGAGACACTCTGTGCTGCTCAAGGAGAGCTGATGCACAGGGAATATTGATGGCTTTCCTGCAAGAAAAGAAAGTTGTTCACATCACAGAATGATTTATGTTGGAAGAGACCCTTAAGATCATTGTGTTCAGACATTAATGCAGCACTGCCTAGTTCACAAGTAAACCATATCCTTCAGTGCCACATGGGCACATCTTCTGAATATCTCCAGGGACGAGGGCTCCACCGCTTCCCTGGGCAGCCTGTTCCAATGCTTGATAACCCTTTCAGTAATGTATTTCTCCTTATATCCCATCTAAGCCTCCCCTGGTACAACTTGAGGATGTTTCCTCTTGTCCTGTCGCTTGTTGCCTGGGAAAAGATAGAGACACTCACCTTGCTAAACCTCCTTTGGGTAGAGCTCCATCAGCAGAGCTGACACAAGTGTTCCTGGTGATGCAAAATAAGCAGTGAAATGTGTGACAGAATTGCAGTGACTTGAACACTAAATTATGCTTAGAATTAGTCAAATGAGAAATATGTTCTCTGTCAGAACAAAAGCAGCACAAACATGGAGAGAACAGATTTTTGCTGGTTTGTGTTGGCCAAGCATGCCAAGCATTACATCACAATGTTAATGTTTCTGATTTTATGCTGGGCATTTTAAATATGTACTTTGTTGAGCATGTGTATTCACTTCTGTCACTCTTTTAGTCATTCTAATATATACTGATATGCTAGGGGGCTGTGTCTATATGGCAGAATTTATGATAAGTTTCAGTTTATGGTCATTCTCCACAGTAGCAGCATGCTTGGCTTTCGTAACAACAGGAGCTCAAATGCAGGAGGAGTAACAGAACTTAATTTAGATGTTGCATTGGTAATTTATATATGCCACTGGTTGTTTTTTTTCCAGAGGGAAATACTGGATTATATTATCAGTTTGTTCCATATACGGTTTAAACCTCTCTTTGTCAGAGTAAACCAACATAGTGTGCTGAAGGCACAGTGTTTCTCAGAAGCTTATTTTGCCTGCTGGTTAAGTGATACTCAGTTACATCTCTTATATCCACTTACCAATATTGTGTTTACAAAAGCTTGTCTAACAGTTAACTCTGTATTTGACCCAAGAGTTACATCATGATAAGAGGCAACAGGGCATACATTGCCAGTCACAATTTTAAACCTGACTCAAGTTATATGTATGGTTCTGTTACGAAAAGGCAAAGCTTACCTCTCCTCAGGATCATTGCAATTTATTTCTAAGGCTCACAAATTGGTGTTTGTACTGCCCGCTGTGTATAAAGAGATCTTTTAAAATAACCAGAACTTCAGTTTCTCCAAGTGACTTCTCCCAGTGCATTTTTTTTCTCTTCTTCCTGTGCCTACTTTCATGTCTTTTTGTAGCCTGGTTCATTTCCCAGAAAGCACCAGAAGAATCTGTGGTGATATACATATGTGTATCATGTATCATATGTGGTGGTACCATGATATACAGCAGGGCAGGAAGAGTTTCTGGTAGCAAGAATGATAAGAGAATTCAAGGATTAAATTCTTGAATTGCTGATGATAATGTGTAACAGTTCTTCTAAAACTGCCTTTGTACCTGAGGATTAAAAGATGCCAAATATGATGGAAGTTTCTAAAATCCATTCCATGGAGAGTGGAAGGGTTTTTTTTATCAAGCAAATTAACAGGGACCCCAATAAGAATACAGTAATAGGATACTTCATCCTGTCAACTGCCTGTAAAGTGTCAACATAATTCCTTTTTAAAGATAAATCCTTCCTTACAATCCTGTTTGTAGGGGTCAACAAACATGTAAATAAGAATGTTTTAATCTACATCATCTGAATTGCAAAAAGGGTTTTCACAAAACCCCTTGGCAAAGTTCTTTTGAGAAAACTAAATTGGCATAACAGGATCCTCTCATGACAAAATGGCGCTTGAGAGGTAAGTGAGCTGAGAAAGTTTGCTATTGGCAAAGTTCTCCAAGGTAGTGAGGACTGAGAAGGACCACAAAAATTGTGAAAGACCTTGGTGAGACTGAAAAGCCAGGCAGTAATGGTTGGTGAAGTTACATCTAGATAATTCTGAAGTGTGACACACAGAAGGACAATTTCACAAAACTTCACACAGAAAGTAATGTGCTAGGAATTGACCTTCAAGACTTGGGAGTGAGATCTCAGGTTTATAATAGTAATTCCTTGAAAACATCAGCTCCGAGTTCAATACTGGTCTACCCTGAGTATTTTACGTGGTTCCTGTCTATATCTTCAATATATTTAATTGAATTAGAGTTTGGTAGAATTGAGATGGGCAACAAGAATGCAGAAAGGAGTGGAATGATTTCCATACACGGAATGGCTGAGCAGCACAGAAATAACTTGGGATGTGGTATAGGTTTTATAAAATTGAATTGTATGAAGCTGTATTTAAACAAAAAGACTTGTTTCTTCACACAGCAGACTGCAGGCGTTGGAATTGCATGCAAAGAGTGCAAACTGTTTTACATCAGTTTCAAGGGGTAACTGTGCAAGAGAAAGTCACTGGAATTTATCAAATACACAGAAAACAGCGGATTCAGGAAAAATTTTGGTGGAAAAATATGAAAAAACAGTAGGAAATAGAATGTCTGTTTGTGCTACTCCTGTTCTCTCTTCTCTGTTGCTACACTTGTGTTTTTTAAGTGCTTTTAAAGTTCTTGTTGCAAGTCTCAGTAGCTGTAGAGTATTTCTGTATGAATTCTCTTAATTCTTGCTCACTTTGATAGTTTGAGTGGTTTTAAGGAGACTCATTGCAAAAGAGATAGTATCTTCAACTTTCTTAGAAAGACATTTTTAAATTTAACTTTTTATTAAACCAACTGAAATAGGATGACAAGACTAACAGGTTGTTAAACCTAGTTATGGCTACCAGAGCAGTACAAATTGCTTTGTTAATTCCCCCTGTAGCATAAACAGAGTAGTGCAGATTTTTATTTGCATTTGTGGTAGCTGTTAGCTTCTGTTATTATTTTGTTTTATAGATCTGGTTCTTAAATACTGGTGCTCCCCACTGGGCAAACTCTGCTGCGTCATTTCCTAATAAATACCTCAGCAAATAACTCTCTCCCTCTTCCCTACTCCCTCTCTCCCTGCAATGAAGAGGATAATTTTGTGTAGTGATCTAGGATCAGTTTACCCTGCAGCATTAATCTTCTGACAGAGAGATACTATTTTATTTTTCCAGCATGCTGTAATCCACCCCAGTTTCTGATATATTTAAAGCGTATTAATTGTTAATGTTGCACTTCTTGAATTCTAATCATGACCAGACTGCATGCAGGGCTCCGGTTTGGGAGGGATCATTCACCATTCCCCTGGGGATCACAAGCGGCACTTTCTGGAGGCAGCGTGAGCTGTATTATTTTTGTAGATTTTTGTCCTTGTGCAGCTACATCTGTTTGAAGCTGGGACTTTGTGCATAGTCTGCATTGTGTGGCTGTGAACTGCCTTGCCTCGTACTGGCAATGAAGATTGTTATTTGGAGTGCACAGAGGAATCATTGATCACTGCTTCTTTCCTTTGTATTGTTTTTTAAACGGGACTGCAGACATTAGTGGGTGTTTTTGCTATTTCTTTTCACCGATCTCAGACACTTCAAATGGTTGAGGTACTTTTGAGCATTACTATTTTCTTCTAGATTAACTAATTAACAATTAGTAGTTAAGTTCAAATGTAAAACATATCTTCCACTTAAGAAAAAATCTGATGTACTATTCCCTAATAATACAGCAATCTTTTAACATGTATTATAAATGTGATAATATATACTGACTGTCATATCTCTTATAAAGCAGATGCTCAAAAAGCTTTTAATCTGCATGTGTAATTGTGATATACTATGCAGGGCAATGCCATAAATGTTACAAGTCAGAAAAAGAAGTATTTTGTTGTAGAGATGGCAAAGCTTTTAGACTTTGAACTCTCATTATGTTCTAGAAATAGAGGAAGCAGGAAACAAGGGTATTTATTTTAGATTTTTCTTAGATTTTGTCACATTCATTGTAACAACACGACATCATTTAATAATTCAGTAGATCATTCCAGATGAGGTGGTTTTACTTTTGTATTTTCATACGGTACACCTGTGACAATGAAACTCAGTAGTTAGTGGCAAAAGTTAATAAAAATTAAATTACCTCTCTCTAAAATTTGTTACTAATGCCATTTACAAAATCATGTATTTGGTTTAAAATGAATGTAGCAAGAAACATATGTAGCTATTGTCCAAAAAAAAATTTAAGTGTTTAATGTTAGGTAATAAATTTGGAGAATGTCTTCTTAGGCAGATACAATGCAGTCTGTTTTTCTTGAATTTGTCTTTTTGTGTGTGTACATACATGTGAAGAAAATCCTCAGTAATGCAGGCTTCCCTGGAAGCTTAACATTTGTACTAAGGGAAAATTACAGTCTTTATCTTCATGGTTAGGAAGTCTGGAAGCAGCTAATTTACTGTTCTAATTCTTTAATGAATCAGTTACTTCAGCTATTCTCTCCCCCTTTTGCAAGTGGGTTTGGTATCAAGTGTGTGTTGTGTCCCACCTGGGATTAAACAGCCATGTTTGGTTTCTTCCAGTAGTGCTGTAAAGGAAAAATCCATCACTGTGGTTGCAAATCAAGCTTCAGAAAAATCTATAACAAGTCAAACTATTTTCTTCTGAACTGGTTTAAAAACAAAATGGGGAAATGAGCATTTATCTTTTGTTATAAACTGCTATTTTTTGTCCTCTCCTCCTCAGAATCCATTGCTTATCTTAGATGAGGATGGAAGACCACACATAGACAGATTTTCAGAGGATCATTTGGGTTGAAAGGGATCTCAATTGTCATCTGGTCCAACATCCTGCTCAGAGCAGGATCAGTTGTGAGACCAGACCAGATATTCTGCTTTTTTTTTTTTTTTTTATTATTAGAAAGTAATGTTTGAATATTTTTGCATCAGGAAATTGATTTTAATCTGTCTTCATGTCACATCAGGAAGAATGACATGTTATGGCTGAGGCCTCAGCACAGCAGGAGTTACAAACTCTGTTTTCTGAACATCCTGTGTCATTCCCCAGGTTCTGCAGTGTTAACAACAGAGCCCTCTGTGATCCTGAGGATATTCATGACCAACAGAAGTCCTGATATTTAGCAAAGATATAATCAGTTCTGAGTTCCTGAAAACATTCAGTCAAATTTAGGAGTAATATATTCAGTTTTTTCACTTATCTTTCCTGGTACAAACACTCCCTTCATTTTCCTCCGAACTTCAGCCTTCCCATGGGTTCTGTCACTCAGCAGTTCTGCACGGAAATGTTTGGGGATTGCAACCTCTTTCCCCAGCAAGTGATATTTCTAATGGAGCCTGCAAAGGACCTCCTTTCACAGCAAGGCCTCCAGGAGAGAATATTTTTCAAATAAGTGCTAGTATATATCATTGAAAGGAAAACTTGTAGAAATAAATGACAGTGACTTGTCAGGGTGCAGAAGTGGCTTCTGTGATGTGTCTGTTGGATCAGTGGGTGACAGGGGAGGGCTTTTGGGGGGCTCTTTGCCATTCAGGTGTGGTACTGGGGCCCTGCAGCCCAGAGGATGTGCAGGGCTGGAGAAGGAACTATTTAGTAACCGGGGGATGACAGCAGCAATGATGCTGTCATCAGCTTTGGCATGCTACCAGTTCCCTGACCTATGTTAAATCTCGTTATTGTGGTGGCTGGAATCTTATTTCTCCTGTTTATCTCAAGGAATAAAAGAAAAAGCTTCCTGCTGGAAGTGTTATTTTGTTTTTTTATTTTTCTTCCTTTACTCTTTATTGCCCAGAAAAGTAGTAAATCGATTATTGTTTGTTCTCCAGATGGATCCTGTGCAAAAAGCAGTCATAAACCATACATTTGGAGTGTCCATTCCCCCAAAGAAGAAACAAGTAATTTCCTGTAACGTCTGCCAGCTTCGCTTTAACTCTGATGTGAGTATTGCCTATTTTCCTTTTTTTTTGTGCATTTAGGTATAATTAATCTAAACCTCTTTTTCCCAAATAAATCATTCCAATTCTGCCTATATTTTGCTTATCCTTATGGGTTGGTATTTTGTCCACTCAGAGCAGAAGTCCATGGAGCATAAACTCGTAATTTCCTTGGGTAGCTCTGGCGTGATATCCAATGCCACATCCATTGGTGAGATCCCATTTGATGGTACAGTAACCTCCAAGAGGTATTGCAAAAAAGAAATGTTTGTCTGAGGTTGGTTTTTTTTTTTTAAAAAGGAGGTGAAGCAGAAAAGCATTCCAGTGAGTTCTCCCAGTCATATTTGCTTTTCTTCCAGAAGAAATAGCTTTTTCTTGTTGTTTGTACATTCTTGCAGATATGTCTTTCAATTTCTAAATAAGTCAGTCTTCCAATAACTTTCATTTATAATAAATATAAACTCTTAGTTCTAGATGTCATTTTGAGTGTGAGAAATTGAAAGAAACTGTTTTCTAAAGGTTAATTTAAAAAGCCATTACAAAAGAGTGCACTGATATGTTTAAGATATATAACATTTAATTTTTTCCTGAGTAGCTTGAAAATTAAAGAAATTCAAGGAAACTGTATCTAAGAAAATTATGAGCTTTGACAGTTTAAGAATATGTATTTGTTCTTGGAGGCTACCTACAAATGTCATTAAGTTAATAAAAATAAACCCAAATTCCAGATTTTTGTTTTATCTTGAGGGTAAGAATAAATCCCTAAGTGATGTGTTAACATTATATATTTTTCTGTCATGATTTTGGTCTCGGAAATAGTTTGCAGGCACCTCCTCAAAGCCTTTGAGTATTTTGTGCTCCTAGAGATTTGCAGTAAAGCACCCATCCCCATTACCCTGGTTTTCTCTGCCTCTAACATTGCACTTTGAAAAGTGTCTTGTAAAGTGTTTTCCCCAGTTTGCCTTTCTTGTCTGGGCTGGTAAGGATTTTGAAGCAGTGCTATCTTAGCTTCAAATTGATTTCTAAATCTGTCATCGTTTGACAAGCTTATTAAACTTCCTTTGAAGTGGCAATATCTGCTTAGTTAACTGATCTCAAAAGTCATTATTTTAAATTTAGTTTGCTTGTCTTTCTTCTTATAGGTTAAGATCTAAGGGAAAAAAAAGTCTTTCTGCTCTGATACTTGGTCCAGGTATCAACTTTAACTGATTAAATCAAGGAACCGATAACATTTTTTAAAATTTCCTTTGGCCTCATGAATCTGAATCTTGCTTCTGAGCTGGGTCTTACTCCATCACCAGTGAGTCAGCTCAGGCTGTCCTTACTCTTCCCTCTCCTCTTGGGATCAGAGTCCCTCTGATGGTGGGTCCTGTCCCAGAGGAGTCACTTGCTTTTTCTGTGCTGACATTCAGGTGGACAAACAGCACTTCAGGCAGACAAATTGAAACACAACTGAGTGGCTGCAAACAAATAAACAAAAAAAGAGCTGAAGTGTCGCATCATTGTGGACATCTCTCAACCAAGCAATTTTTCCTCTCTAGACTTACAAAGTAAAACAAACAGTGCATATCATATTCTGCTTTAAATAGTGGCATCAGAAAAGCACAGCCAGTTATAGCCATGCTTCTTCTGGGCCAGGTGTGTTCAATACAGTGGTGTGCTCTTTCTTCCAAAATTCGATAAATATATTTGCTTTTATAGTTACTAGAAAATACCATCATCATTTTGTAATGAATGGTTGTAAGAAAGGATGAAGCACCATAATTGTGGTACCTTACATGCTGAAATGCAGCTCCCTGCTTTCTACAGCAGTTTAGTTCACCAGGACTTTCACAAACAACATAGAAATTTGATTTTGGAAAGTGCTAAGGTTATAGCAGTGTTACAAATACCAGAAGATACTTAAATATAAATCTAAGTTTCACAAATATTTCATAACCAGCATATTTGGAGAATGAGTCTTCATAGTGTAGTACTTCTATTTTAAAGGCCATCTAGCCTTTCATTGGATTATTTAGCTTCTCTTGAGAAGCTGTACTTAAAATTTTAAATCTTTTCTTTAGACTCAGTCATTTGACATTAAGAATTATTTTTCTGAGCATGTGTTGCTTCTTGTTTTCTGAGAGTGAGACCTTATTTTATTTGGGTATTATTCTTGCCTATCCAAATAGACAAACGCCTCCCATAATCTGCGTTGTTAGAGTTGCACTGAGGTAATGCTCATGGGGTTTCAGCTAAGCTCTGCAGCCTCACGGTTCTTTCTTAGTTTTTCGAAACTCCTGGGCAGAAATGAAAATCTGGACTCTGCATGTATTTTTCTTTTTAGTCCCTTTGGACCAAAAATAATGTGAAATTATGCTCAGGGGATGGAATAGCCTTTACAATCCATCCTTTGTTTGCTGACTGGGGAAGGAAGGAGTCAGATATATGTGAGCCTTGTGACTGCTGAATCTTTCAGAGAATCGGTTCCACAGTGTGACAGGCTTTTGAGTAGCATTGAACTCTGTTAACCTGCATTAAAACTCTTCCGTGTAGCACATTGCAGAATGATATTTGTAGTACAGTCCCTTCACACTTGCAGTTTCTTCTAGTTCTACAAGGCTGACATACTTCTTGTTGCTGACAGGCATTTCATTCCTTTGAACTTTCTTTGACCTAAATTATGCAATTCAATGAAATGAAAATGGCACAACTAATCTATTAAGTGTCCTTTTGGTTTTTATTTTTATTCTCCTGTATGAATTTCACTTGCATGATGTTTGAGGATTCTGACCTCCTTCTGGTGGTGTTTTATCAATTGCACAAGAAACATACAGACAGTGAGTATTCATCTGTGAGAAGAAAATCGGTTTCCCTGCCTGCAATCTTTTCCCCGTGCTGTGGACACTCACTGGTCTGAATCAATAGACTGAAAAAAAAAAAAACCGGCTAGTCAATTTATAGTTGTCAAACCTCTGATTAAATTAATGCAGTGAATTGCAAAGGTTTTGGGTTTCTTTTGCTTATGTGTCTGCAGGTTTAGCTCTGAATCTGGCATCAGATTCAGAGGCAGGGATCTGCAGCTACCTGCAGGAAAAGAAAGATCAAGGATGGGAGGAAATTTCAAAATTTAAATACTTAAAAATAGGCTGTCTTTAATGTGGGAGTAAACATATGTTGAAGTGATGCCTTCTGTATTTTCAAAAATAAAATTCCTAGAATTATTTTTCTTCTGCCATATTATAATTTGAACAGTATTTTCTAACTGAAATCTCCAAGATCTCCCAGTCTTCAAATTTTAAAAGTACAATGTGAGAAATCTGTGTACAAATTCTAAATTTTGTCTAGTCTTAACCTGGTATTGTCTATCCTCTTCCAAAAAAAGAAATTATGGGGTTTGACTCATACTTACAGACATTCACCATCGTACTCTGCCTGTCATTTTCTAATACTTTTAGCTGCATTTTGGTCAAGTTGTAGGTAGTCTATTTCTGCTAATAAATTCTGGTACAACTAACTTGGACACCCCTTCCTATCTGTGTCAACTCCAGAAGAAACTGTAGTACAGAAGAGATTATCCGAAGTCTTGCGAAACAGAAAAATAAAATGTCATCTCTGAAGTAACGGCAAACTAAAGTTGTCTTAATAGCCTGAACTTTGAAGTCCTTCAGGGAAATTTTATCTGTTGAAGTAATATCACCCTTACAGCAATGATAACTGAGGTTGCTTCAATGACATTTTTTGCATGATCTACTTAAGATACCCTAGCTGGCCCTCAGAGTGGGATTAGGTGCCTGAATCTGAGTGTCTTGCTGTTGGAATACCTGAGGTGTCTGGGACATCCACAGCAGGCTGATTGACTGACAAAGGACACCCAAGCACGTGCCAAATTTTATGGGATGCCTGCCTCTAGAACTGAATTCCCACTCATTCAGTTCACCTTCTTGTTTACTTTTCCTTTCTTTTATTTTGATTTTTTTTCTTTTTTTTTGAAGAGGCAGAGAGAGAAGCAAGATTCAGTGGGAAGAAAAAGCATAAAAATATAGGAATAGAGGAGGTGAAATGGGGAAAAAATGTGAGGAGGGAATAGAGAAAAGGGCTCTTTCCTAAACTAGTTTTTAATGGTGGTAGATAGCAGGAGCCAATTGCAGTTGAATTAGGTTAGAAATCTCATTTTAGGAGGGATAGTGTTACGAGGATTGATAATTAATGAGGTTGATTAAACAGTATGGTCAATGAGATACTTATTCTAGCCTGCATAAACTTTATTCTGTTATGCAGAAGAACATACTCTTTTTGAAAATAGTTTACACAGGAAAAGAAAAAAAGCAACATTATCCATTAACAGTGACAATTGAATGTGCTTCAGTGTTTTAGAATAAACACAGGTGTTTCCACCTTTGCATCAAATTATGTGTAAACAACGTGTTACTTTTTAATTTCTTCATGGTGATGACACAGCATGTGCTCCAGTGCAGCAATGACTAATGTGCCTGTGAAGTTCAATCTACGGTCTTGTGTTATAATCCAGCTCAGAAAAAATGAGAAAGACTCAGTTATATTTACTACTGTGAGAGACTAGGCTGTAGAAGAGGAAGAATCCTCCCCATGGAACAGATTGTGATAGTGAGTCAGATTTTACATGACTTGAAGGCCACCAGAGCAAGGGGTGTAACTACACCACCAAGAGGCAGCAAGATACGCTGAGGAAGAGAAGATCTAGCTTAATCTTTGAAAAAATACTTTTTTTTCCTTTTAAGAGTTCTGGGATTAATTACATAGGTTTGGATGGTGATATTAATTATATATACTACAGACATTCTATCAAAAACAACAATCATCTTGAGTGAGTGTCCTGGGTCTGTCCAGGACAGGGCTAATTTTTTGCAGTGGCTGAGAGGTGCATGGCCAGGGCCCGGAGATTGTTCTGTACTACCTCACATCATTGCTAGGAGCAGACCAAGGGTTATTTTTATTTTATTGTTTAGTCTGGAGGTTGTTAGGATTGTTCAGCCTGGAGAAAAGGTGGCTCGGGGTGACGTTATCACTCTCTATGCCTACCTGAAAGAAGGTTGTAACAAGGTGGGTTGTCAGTCTCTTCTCCCAGGAAACAAGCGATAGGATGAGAAAAAAACTCCTTGAGTTGGGTCAAGGAAGGCTTAGATTGGATATTAGGGAAAATTTCTTCACCGAAAGAAAGCTGTCAAACATTGAAACAGATTGTCCAGTCTGGTGCAGTCACCATCCCCTGGATGTTTTTAAAAGATGTGAGAAAGGACTTGTTTTAGTGGTGAACATGGAAGTGCCGAGTTAACGTTTGAACTTGCTCTGAAAGGTCTTTTCCAACCCAAAGGGATCTGAGTTTTAGGAGCTTAGGCACTCTACAAGAATGCCAGAACTAATCCAATCCCTGTTTTCAGCAGCCAGACTTCTCTATAGTCCAGACCTGCAAATACATGATGCCAGCAGTCCACGTGTTATTGTTCTGATTTTTGTTTGATGGTGTTCCTTGAGTAAACAGATTTTGTTACCTGTTGATCTTGCCTAAAATAAGCCTCTGCTTCCCTCTGCACTCTTTTCTGTTTCTTATAGAAATTTCTCTGGCTGTGTTACAGCCTGGTAGGCACCATCTTGTTCATAGGATATAATTGGATTGAAAAGAAACTTTTGTTTGCACAGTGTTCTGCTCTGTGAGTAATGACTGCAAGTCAGCCCTGCTTTTTGGTGTCACCTGTGCTGACTCAAAACTCATGGGGAAATCCCTTGTAGGCAGATCAGAAAAGCAGATGTAACAGTTTAGAATGCGGAGAAGGTGAAGGTCATCTTATTGTTGAATGCATTTAAAACTAATAAAAATGATGTGATGATAGTGCTCATTTTTTAAAAGCCAGAAGGCAAATTTTGGAAATTTAGGCAAGTATTATCAGAAGTTGACTTTACAGATTTAAATGAATCATTCATGCTGTCAAAAAGATAATAAACAAAATAATCAATAGCATCACATAAAATTCTACAGAGCTGTCATTGTCTTTTGTCAAACATTTTACGTTTTCCTTATAAATAAGACTATATTGATCCTCTGGGCATGGAGGGTAGTGAAGCGGATAGGAGGTAATTAAAAGCATAAATCTCAGGAACTTGTGAAGGTAATTTTCTGTTTTGTAGACAGAACTGACAAAATGATGAAAGCTGTTAGCTCCAACATGACAGAAATACCACATGATTATAGGGTACAGGGTTATAACATGATGAAAGTTCTGTTCAAATAACAGCTATTTAACAGAGCTTTGAACTAATTTTGGTAAGGTATTTAAAATATGAGTCGACTTCGCATGACATGGCTCATTTTCACAGCTCCTTGGTTTTTCTATGTTCTTTTCAATAATAATCTACCTTACTATTTTGAGCAATTAGGTTTTAGAAATCCATTAGGATAGAATTGAAAAACTAGTGCATATCTTGGGTGTAAAAAATGTATGAACATGCCAGGTTTGGAGATTTCTTCAATTACATCTCTTATTAATAACAAATGAGATAAAACTATATTTTTCAACACTACTTCCTAATTTATCATGTCATGTAATTTTTATTAGAGTTGTGATTCTAGTCTAAATTCTTCATAATTTATATACTCAAATAAATATGCGTACTCTTACAGAACACTTCCAACAGATCAAACATTTGGTGGACATCTTACTGTGAAGAAAGAGAGCTTTATAGTTTAGACTCTGCTGTGAATTAAAATGACAGTATGGTATGAACATAAATACCTCTGCTCCTCCTGTCTTGCACAGTTGCTTTCCTTCTCTAACAGGACCACTGCCATTGTAATCAGTTTGATGTATGAAAGTAGGTTTTTTTTAATCTTGAATTTATGTAAAACTTTTTTGTGATATGCAGGAGAAAAAAATCATCTTTGTAGCTACTCCATAACAGAACAGATGTTTTCAGGATTATCGTATATCTGTTCAGTCCTTCAGCTGTTAATTTTCTGTGGTTGAACCGTTACTGGCACAGAACCGTTTGTGGTATTTTCGACAAAATATTTTTCATAGAAATCACCAATTGTATTGACACCAAATGAGCACAGGATTTGAGACAGAACATAGAATCATTGAGGGTGGAAAAGACCTATAAGAGAATCAAGTCCAACCACCACCATGTTCACCACTAAACCATAGCCCCAAGTGCCAGACCCAGATGGTTTTTGATCATTTCCAGGGACAGTGATTCCACTGTACCACTTCACCAGGCAGCCTGTTAGAGTTAGAATTGCTGTTGAGAGTGTTTCCCATCCAGGGTCGAATTCCTGTTTTAAAAAGGTGCAGTAGCAAGCAAGAAGAAATAGGAGCTGTGAGCCACCATGTTCAGTTCCATTTAGTTGTGGCACTCACCTAAGTATTGCAAAACTCGAGGCATGAGCCCACATTTCCCACATGGATGCTTCAGAATCTCCCTTTATTTCTGTATTTCTCCTTCTTTATGTCCATGCAGATCTACATATATTTATTTGTATATGTTAATTGCCCGACTGGATAATGTGGTAGCAGATTCAAGCATTCAGCTACAGAGTTGATGGTACAATTGTCTTATTTCCCTGAAGACCTAATGAAAGGCTACTTCAGCTGATCTCAAATAAACCTGTCAAAAAAATCTTGATCTCACACACAGAAGCACTGAACCTTTAGACTTACTCAAGCCTTTCATCAGGTTAATATTTCTTCATGTAGTAATAAATTTAGTTCATTAGTCATTCACATAGGAAGTAGATTCTAAAACTCAGTCACTTGTGAACTGTCAAAATGAATTGTGCGGATTTCAAATACACTGTCAGTCATTGCTCCTAATGGGGAATATTCTGTTATCTTTTGTACTACAGTCTTGCATTGTAGTTCAAAGTTTTCTTAAAGGCAGTACTGCTAGGAATGAGTCCATATGATCTACATGTCTCCTGGTTATCAAGATCTTTTGATATATGCAGATTTATAAACACTTTAAACTTTCTACAAAGTTTTTTTTAAGCACTACAACATGCTTATGACAGTCACATTTGCTTTCAAAAGCATGTTTACATGTGGAAGATAATTTAAATTGTTGATGTTTTATTAAATGCAGTCTAGTATATAAGGTTATTGTATATGTATTGCCCGTAGTCTCGGTTCAGCATCCTGCTTAGATTTCAAACTTAATGATTTGTAGTTGAAAGTAGCAATTAAATGTAGATTTTAAATAAAATATAGCATTTGGGTCATTTTTAAGAGCAGAAAAAGCTATCCTTTCTTACTGCCAAGTCATTAATCCTTATAATTAGAGCCTTTCTTAAAGATTAAAACATTTATAAGGTTTGATTGGTTGGGGGTTTTTAATTGGTACTAAAATACTGTAGATAGAACTAAGGTGTATGAATTTTAAAGTGTATAAATTAGAAACATTATGGGGAAAAATTACATAATCATTTGTCTGTCAATTTTTAATTATTTTCAACTTAATTTAAAATACAGCTATTCACTGGCCATGGTCTTACAAATATGTAGTCGTATTTTTTCTTGTCATAAAATATGCATCCCATTGATCAAAAAGTAATGTCAGACAAATGCATAAACACTTTTGTGGAATTTGGCCTGTAAGTACAGAGGTATTTTTTGCATTTTGATTCATAATGTCACATTTATGGCAGCTTAAAGCTTTTCCTGTTCATTAAATGTTACTAGCCAGTACTTGGTGACTTTCTCTGCTGTCTAATAAGTAAGCAGGTTCTTTTTTAAAATGCTGAAATGTATAAATACCAAGCTAGATAAGAGTCAGTTTTAGATCCAATTGAAAATTAGACTTCCCTTTCAATTAAGGAGTTTTTCATAGAAATATTTTCTTATTCCACTTTCTCAAAAAGTGTCCTCCTTAACCTGGTATGCATTTATTTTAAAAAATTGTAATAATGATAGTTCAATGGTAACATTTAATTGTGACTATGTAAGCAATAGATGTAACTTAATCTTTTTGAAATGAAAAATGAATATTTAAATAATATTGTATTGTGGCACAGATAAATTATTTTACTGTGGAATGAATTAATCCCTACAGTAAATGCAGCTGTATCCATTGGAATAAGGTATTTTGCAATTAAAATCATTATGCTACATGAATATAGAGAGATATTTTGAGGTTACAGATCTTCATTTTGGTTTTTCCCAATTTTTTTATTTTCTCAAATATTGTTTTGCTGACACAGAGTTTGCATTAATTAGTTGTACTTAATGATAATCAAAAACTACCTTCAGTATCCATTTAAAATATTGCATCCCTAAGATATTTACTCTTAAGTTAATTTTGTATTTTACTTGGGGTTTATATTAAAACCGGTAAATTAACTTTCCTTTATGTACATGACTTTTGATCCCTATGTGTACACAACTTCCTCTGGATTACCAGAGCAAATGAAAATAAATTTTCAGCTTCTTGCCTTAAGTAAAAATGAAAATTTTATATGTCACGGCTTATTTCAAAGATATGTTTAGTATTTCAGTGTACAGTCTACAAAGCTCATGACCTCTGCTCTATTGTTGTATTTGTGTCATAAGCAAGTTTTAAGTGAGACTTGGAACAAATATGTTTGCCTTTAATGTGGTGCTTTTGCAAATATTTTTAAAAATTAGGATTATCAATGCTTACAAAATTAATAATCACACTGTGTACTGATACTAATTGGTATCAGTAATAATCAGAACTTGAGTTCCAATTTTAGATTGCCTCAGCTGCCTTTTTTTCTTTTGCTTCCTATGACTTCAGAAAACTCCAGAGGTTTATGTAACATGGTAATACTGCATTTCAGTTACTAAAAGGCAGCTGAATCAAATGGTTTGTCCCACAGTGGATAAAAAGCAATCTCTGAACTTCAAGTGTGTCCGAAAGGACTAGAAAACAGTGCTGATGTGGTTAGGAAACATTGCTTTAATACTTTGAGGAGAGCTCCTCTAACTTCATGCTTGAAAAGAGTATCTGTGTTCCTATTCACAGAACAGAGATGAGTTGAAAGAGCCAAAGGTTTAACAATATCCAGCCCCTGGAACTGAAACTTGACACAGTAATTGTAGAAATAAATAGTATGTACTTAACTGACAAAGGGAGGCACGGAAACTATTTTTTAAAGGTAGATTTTGCATCCCCTAACTGCTTTAAAATCAAACCTGGAGAATTTCCACCCCCAAAGGAATATGGTCTAGTTTGACTAGAATTGAAGAAGGCTGGCATTTCCAAAAACCCTACTTAGATGGTCACCGCAATAATTTTTGGCCTTATAATGTACAACTATGATTATAATAATTAGAAAACTTAAAAATAAGTCAATTCACCATGTTTCCATGAAGCTTCACTTGTTATTATGGAAATCTTAATTTTAATTCTGCCTGGGCTTGTTTGTTCTCAACAGGTCTCATGTACACTATATGAGGATTGAATGAAGGGAATCAAAGACTGTAGTAGGTTTTACTGATATTGCAGGCATTATTATTGCAAATATCAGCAGAAAGGCTTATTATCAAGGCATTGACTTACTAAGTCTTTCTCTTGAGTGCATTTATGTCTCTTATGTCATAGCTTTGCCCTCAGGCAGCATATGATCCTACCAACAGCACACATATGCGCAGAGCATAGAGTTCAAATATTTAAAGGGACATCATCAACTTGAGGATGCTTGAGTGGAAAATCTTGCACTTGCTATTATTTAAAGTTAAAAGTATTGGAATGGAAAGGGTATATATGTACACCCCAATTTTTAGCTCCACTTTTTGTACACTGCAACGTGTGAATAGTTGATTGAATTTTGTTGATAGAAATCACTCCTTCTGGTGCATCGTCACAACTGCAAAGCTTAAGAGAAATGGATAAAACCCAGCAAAGGTGGAGAGAGACAGGGTGAGACTCCTGTGCCTGCATAAGGCACATCGGCATAACAGGGCAGAAACAGGACTGTGCTCCTCTGCCCACATTCAGAACTGAAGAAATCCAACCCAGAAGTTGACAAGTGTCCCTTTAAGTAGTGCACGTAGTATACTAGTGGTATAGCTGGTTAGTTGTTTCTTTATAATCCTTAAATTGTGTTTGTATGCGTGTTAATATTTTAAAGGTTTTAAAATCAAGAAGTAGTTCAATAGCAATTGATGAGTAAACTCTTCACTGTTTTTATAATAAAGCTTTTTCACTTTCAGAGGAGGTCAAAATAAAACTAATCTAGCAGCCTTTCTTACTGAATGCTTGCTCACTGAAATCTCCTATAAAAGAGCAGATGCACCCACCACGACATACGCTGTCCTTTGCGGCGGAAAGCATTGTGTTTCATGGGGTGCATAATCACTTAAGAAGTTCTGGTGCATAAGAACTTCACTCCTCTCTTTTAGCAACCGTTCTCCATCGGTTTAATGGTGCCAGGAACTTGTTTGATCAAGGGCTCCAACATGCTGTCTGTTCTCTTGGCTGCTCCAGCTATTTCTGCTCTTCACTTCTGCTCTCCCATATGATAAAGTTGTTATTACTTGCTGTCCCAAGGTGACTGTATTGTAATGCCCATTTCTGCTAATCTTAAAACATTTTTCCTCATTATGGCAGCGCTCCTTATGGAGTTGAAGCATCTTAGACACTGTAGTTGCTCTTTTTAAAAAGCATGTGACTTCTTTCATGGCTCGCTTCATTTAACACAGTGAACTAAATAAAATAGTCAATAGTCAATTGATGAGAGAGAATGGATGTGGTTTTGCATGAACACAGTGAAAGTTTACTTGCACTGATGTTTTTATATGCCAGGTGCCAAGATGTGGTTACAAGAAGCATGCTTTCTCTGAGTGTTTTAATTTGAAGTAAACAACAATATTAACTTTTTTAGTTAATATGTAACCTTCAATAGAGGCACCTAGTGGTATGTCCGAAATAATATTTTAAAACTGCGTTTGGAAATATTAATAATGCAAAGCTGTTGCTGAATAGTAAGTTGTAATGAAAACAGACTGTTTTGGATAGGACATTTTTCTTTCCCATTATTTGGTAAATTAATTTATTAAGAAGTAAAGAAAAACACTTAAATTCATTAGCTGAAATTTCCAAGCTTTGGAGTTTGTATTAAGTATGTAGTTCCTTAGTTTTAACACAGTGGCCTGATTTGTTAAGGCAGCTGATTATATAGAGTCAGGAACAATGAAGGGAACTCAATATCACTGAAAAAAATGGCCAAATATTTATGTGTCTAGATTTAGCTGTGCAACTTCAAAAACACTGACCTAGTTTCTGAAGATACTTTTAAGGCAAAGGTGAAGTAAACATCTCAGTACATATTTCTACTGTTCTGTTTGGGCAGATTGAGAAGAGTATATTATATATGAACCACTCCAGCTAAAATAAATAATAATAATATTTTAAAGAAGCTCCTCTTCTCCCTGTCCTTCAGGTTACAATTTTATTACTATTTAAAAAATAATATTCAAGACTATTTATAAAGCAATCAAGACTGATTAGTATTTAGTTTTCTGTGTTCTACTTGGGTCTACTGAAGTTTAAAGGTATGGTATTTCCGCATTTTAACCCTTCTTGCTTGATCTAATAGTGAAGCCATATTTTTTCAATTTTCAGTTGTTTCAGTTGCTGTTAGTGTAAAGGTGAAGGTATTTTATGACATTTGTACTAGATCAAACAGAAGGAAAATGGATTATTTAATCATGTTACAGCATGGTACATCTTTCTAACTACAAGCAATAAAGACTGGGAAACGTTACATGAAAATTGAATAGCATCTTTCTGAATTGGATGTGTTTACAGTTGTATAGTCCTTTAAATCTTTAAGCACCACAGAAGCAAAGAATTAGATTAGGAGTGACAGAGCTTTATGTAATCTTGAAGCCTCTTTATCCAAGTTATTGAAAACATGCAATATTCATTAAAATCCTGTCGTTTGAATATATAAGAACTTGCATCCACAAAAACGGTTAGTATAAAGCTATTACGATTTTTTAGGTGGAATAATATGGTGCCTACTATTGAAAGTGTCACTTTTCTGCCTTGTCATCCATTGTATTCTATACAAGTACAGAAAAAAGTGAGCCTGATTTGTTCTCCTTTGTAGAGCCAGGCCGAGGCCCACTACAAAGGAAGTAAACATGCCAAGAAGGTCAAAGCACTAGAGGCAACGAAAAACAAACCCAAAGTTGGTTCTTCCAAGGACTGCGCAAAGGTTAACACGGGCTGCTCCACCACGCCAGTCACAGCCAACAGCTCTGACAAATCAGGTCAATGAAAACTTTTTGTTCTTTACATCCTTTACTTTCTTCTTTTTTTGTGTTTGTATGAGAGAATTTGATTGCATGATAGTGATCCGTAACTTGCCTTTTCTAAACTGTTTACTATGCTTTCTTGTACAGAATTTATTTGTTTTGAAATTAGCAAAGTGCTTTTTCATATCTGTGAAACAACTGGTGCCCCTGAGTGCTAAAGTTGGTTTTTTTAAAAAAACCAATTAAATTTACTCATATAAAGTATGGATGTTCTTATGACAATAGTGGATGGATGTGGGTGGAGGGTGAAGTCTGAGGTTATATATTTAGCTGAAGCACAAGAAACCTTCATGAGAAATTTTTCCTTTCTGAATGATGTTTCTCTAATAGGAAAACACACCTACAGAAATGTGAAGCCTGGGTATTTCCTGACTTTCACAGCTCATTGGTGCTTCAACATAATCTTTTTTTTTTTTTTTTAGTTCCAGATTAGTAATCTGAGGAAGATCAGCAACAGTAATAGCAGTGGCATTGCTTGAGTTTCTGCTCTGTCAGTGTTGTATTACTGAATGAAACAGGAGACTGTCATGAACTCGCTGACAGTGTTATTCAGGAGAAGGCCCCTACTGTGGATTACCCCAGTGTCAGTCCAGTAAGACTACTGCTGATAAATTTGCTTCTGCCTAGGTAGCCATTTATTATCCTCTTCACCAGGGCTGATCTTGACTCAGGTGCTGTGAGGTGAATTACACAGTTTTTTGACATGTGCATTGAAAACAACCAAAAAAAACCAACCTCAAAAAAAGTATCAGTGACTGTCTGTCATCCTGCTCTTTTCATAGCAGCATCAAAACTATATCTGAGTCCTTAGCAATGACAATGGGTGCCAAATTTTGGGTTGATTTAACTAGCAAATCACATTTTCGGTTTGAGAGAGATGAGCTATATCCAAGTAGCATCTTCAGGTAAACAAGCCATGTTGCTATAAAACAGTAGCAATCTACCATTGATCTAAATATTATGTGGACTATTGCACAGAAAGAGTTTAAAAATATTTGGTAAATATTTCACTGTCTGAAATACCAAAACCAGCTTTGTTTAAAAAGCTTACTGCTCCAGGTGTAAATGGGGAGAACTTGGTCGACTGCTGAAGTAAAATACCAGTTAAAACTTTGGAGGATTTAACATGTTAAGAATTCACCCATGAAGACATAATTGTATAACACCCTCCCTCTCTGATGCCAAATGTTGAGGTCCAGATAACAAACGTTTCATCATCTTTTACAAACTCCATTGTCTCTTCCATAGGTCTGGAGCTGTCTCGTGTTTCCTTTGCCAGACTATGAGGTCTGAATTGAATTCTTTTCTTTCCTGTGCAGTTTATCTAAAATCTACATTCAGTTTTTGATAAAATAATACAACTAATCAAAAGGGAAACCTGCACTTGATATTTTTTTTAATTGCCCTATTTTTACAGTGTGTTGTTTTATGCTTTTAATTACTCTGTACAAATTAGAGAGATTACCATCTGTGTCTGTTGGATTATACCACTGCCAGTGTTTCTACATTAAAAATAAATCCCAGTGGCAATTGAGTTAAACACTTTCTTCCTATCAGAAGAACAGTGGGATTCCCTGTGGAGAGCAGGCTCCTCAGAGCCTGGGGCTGCTGTACAGGAGACTGGGGATGAGATCTTTGGGAGGAAAAGACCTGAACCCAGAGCAAATTCTCTGTATTCGTAGGGCTCGTCACAGAGATGGGGAACATCTTGAAGATTGGGGGTTTTACCAGACTTGGAATAAACCATAGTTTTGTTCAGCTACAGTTTCCCTTACAGATACTATTGCTCATTTGTTCTTTAACATATGTTTAGCTCCTTAACATAATGCTTATTGCAACTAAAGCAGTCACTAAGTTGCCATTGGGGAGTTTTTTTTTTTTTTGCTTTGACCATTTTTTCTGAGTATTTTAACATAGCTTTCATTCTCTGAGAAATGCGTTCGTGCTATATATTAACTTCTTAGGAATAGTTTCATTTTCTTTCGAATATCTTTAAAAATTAGAGTTTCAGTTGATGTGTGTATTTGTGTTCTTTTTTTCATCCTGATTTCCAGAGGAACTGAGACTTACAGTCATATCATCTATTCCTATCTTTGTTATTTTCTGGCTCTGTCTTTGACTGTATTGCCTAGTGTCCAAAAAAAAAAAAAGAGATTAAGAGATTTTAATCCTATAAATTAGTCCTATAACTCCTATAAGTTTGATGAAAATTGGCACCTCTGTAGCAGAGAAGTCTTAACTTACTGTCCATCCTGAAAGATGCTGCCATATGAGCTCTGTTTTGCTTGACCTGCCGACTGACCAGGGACTCTGTCTTCAGGATTGGGCATTTGGAAGAGTGTATGTGTGCTGTAGGTCTGAAAAAATTGCATTAGAAGTACATAAACTAAATTAAATCAGGGAAGGGAATTCCACCACTTGAGAAGCTATTGTTTAGCCATTGTACTTTGAAGAGTTCCTGAGAAATGTTCATCAAGCAATAAATAATTTCTAGTGTTCTTTTATTTGGTGTGGAAGAAAGAGAAGCTAAACAGAGAAGACAGTTTGAAGTTCTTGTGATATTTTGTTACCTGCTATATTTTTGTGGGTATTAGTGCAGAATGGGTAGGGAGCATCACAACTGATCAACTGCAATTATTCTCTTCTGTAGGTATGCTAATAAAGGGGCACAACAGGCATGAGTAGCACCCTTTCTGATGTGCTGTCATTTTGAGAGAGATAATGATGAATGATTTGGAGGTCTCCAGACAGAACAGTTGTTACTTATTGAACTAAAATATCAGGCTAAGTTTGCTACAGACCCATGTGTGCTTTGGGTCAGACATAGCATTAAGTCCAAAACACTTATTTGTCAGAAATCACCACTATAGTACTAACGGGAAAAATAATTTCACTGTTAGCTCAGCTAGTGATGAATCTATCAAAGGCAAAACACAAATTCGTCCAGTCTTTATTTTTCAAAATTTATGATGCAGTGGTCTCTCTACAGCTGTTCCTTTCAGCTTGAGAAATGTGGCTGCTGGTAGAGCTACAAAAGTTAAATTAATCTTTAAGGCTTTTTGGGATGTTTCCAGAAGTATCCAGGTAAGTGAATAATAATGGGTTGTATTGAACAAGTTTGCACTCTAACTTTGTTAGGGTACTATATGTGATCTCATTGTATAAGCTCACAACTCTTTGCTGCTTAGAAAATACTTGTATATTGGTATTTCTAAATACCACTGTCCTGCCCCATTCACTCCGCAGACAGGAAAAAATCACCACAGATTGTGTGAAAAGGTTGTTGTTCTCCTACTCTAGCTGGGCTGTCTCTGCTTGTCCTGATGGGTGTTTGCAGATTGGAGGTGGCCATAGGGGATGCTTTCACAATCTGTCTCCCATACAGGAAAAATCTAGTAATGGCTAGAGAACAGTTTCTTGTCCTAGAAAATCACTGCTGTGACACTGCAGGTTTCTTGTAGCTTCTTTGGGATGTGATTAGAGAACAGTTGTGTTAATAGCACTGGGAGCTGCCCTTTCTGTGGTGGGTTGATCCTGGCTGGATGCCAGGTGTCCACCAAAGCCACTCTACCACTCCACCACTCCCACCCTCAGCTGGGCAGGGGAGATAAAATACAGCAAAAAGCTCGTGATTCGAGTTCTGTCAAACATCAGGGAAACTTCTGACAGCTTCTCCAGAAACCAGCTCTGTAGCCCTCCCACTACCCAGGATTAGCCATGCAAACTCAGTGTAGTGGGAAAGATTCTCTTCCCTCCTTGAGGAAACCCAAGGTTTTCAAGATGGCAACACAGAAGTACAGGTGTAGGTATATGCATGGCATTGCTTTAGGAAAGGGCAAGGGTAATAACCACTACACAACATAGTTTAGAATATTTAAAGTGTGGTTTAAATATAGCTCTAAGAATGCAATAAAAGATGGTGTCTATGACCCCAGGACAGATGCTTATAGTGGTGAATCCTTCAGGAATGCATATGATAATAACTGGATTGAAATGTCACTGTTTACTTATCAAGCAAAGAGGAAATCTTTGATCATACTTCTAAATGAAAATAAATAGTTCAAAATGAAGCACGCAGATGATGTGGTATCACCTTCTTTGCATTTTGCTTTGATATGAAAATTGGAAAGTAAATGCAACTGTTTTAAACTACTCAAGAGTCAAAATCATACTTCAGATTTTTAAAGGTAATCTTTTTCCTGCCTTTGATCATTTGCTCTATACTCTGTTGGCCTTATGCCTGTTTGTGAAATGATAGGTATGGGCATTTCAGGTTCAGTCTCATTCCAATAAGAGCAAAAGATTCTGCTGCTTGGGAATTAGCAGGTAGAGATAATCCATTTGGATGCTCTATGAAATCCCCTTTTTGTTCAGCTGGTGCAGGAACAGAGAACATTGCACACCTAACTAGGCCAAATGCTAGAACCTGTTTCAAATCCTGACCCTTTGTACTACAGCTCAGGGAAGCTCAACAAGCAGTGCACAGGGTCACAGTGATGACATTCCAGCATATGAGCAGCCCTGTGCTGATCTGCTGTGTATAGCAAGAAAGGTGGGAAAGGGATGGCACTGCAGAGTTTTTGGCAGCTTCTTGATCCTAAGTGGCTCCTCTAAGAGTTTATTCCGGTCATTCCAGCTGCATAACTCAACCTGGCTGGAGGGTGTTCTGAGGAACATTGTCATGCTGGAGTGTGGTACAGTGTCTGACACTGAGTGAACTAGATCACATTTGGAAAATAACCTGGACCTGTTGATGGACCCTAGTAAATTACATGATGTCATGTAGTCATATGGTAATTAGTTGGCCCATTAGACAGGACTGGCAACTCCGAGCTTTATCAGTCTTAGAGAAGTTGACTTTGGGATTTTGTCTGTGGGTTTTAGTTCAGCAAGGGCTATCTGTGGATGCCTTCACAACAAAACTGAGTATTCTTTCCTTTTATTCCTAAAGTAGCATGCACCATGTTGAATTACATTTACTCAGGAAACTTATGATGGGTTGAATTTCTCCAGTGCCCCCATTGCCAGTGCTGTTTATTCATCAGCAACCAATGAGGTGAAATATCCCAGTGAAGGGCCCAGTTTGTATTTCACATGTCCACCATCAGGACACTCCCTCAGTCATCTTGCTTTCATTGCTTGTTTTAAAAATCTTAATGCCTTACAATCTAAACTTTTACATACACATTACTTGGAGTAATGCTACAAATGATACCACATCTCTTAACAAAATCCCTTTCCACCGAAACATTTTTTTTCATCTATCACCTTGTTTTCCACATATTTTAAAGGAATGGCTTCTTTGCATAGCTCAAGTGCAGTGTTTCTGATATAATCCTTCAGAAGCAGCTAGGAGCCAGAGACATACAGCCTCTCCAGCTGAACTGTGGTGTATCTGTTCTGGGAGATTCTAGGTTATTTGTCACACAGACCATTGTAAGAACCTCAAAGCTTAGGGTGTTTCTAAGGCAATTATTCTTCAATATTTTAATTCTGTATAATGTACCAAAGTCCTCTAGACCTCAAAATAGGTTGTGACAAAGTTGAATTTTGAGGGTGGGGCAGGGATAGGGAAAGGCTCTGGGAGAGGAGCAGGACAAGGATGGGTTTGGGTTGCTGTCCCCCCGTGTCAGTGTGCCTTGTTTAGATGTTCTGTCTTAGGCCCTTTAGAGACGCTTGTGCTTAGGTCTGGCCTCCATCAAAAGCTACTGATGAGCCCCATCAGTTCTTCACACTTAGGCTTACATAAGGAATTCTGCTGAAGCTGTACTCTATAAAATAACCATGCATCTGTGTTTATGTGTGCCTGCTAAGCACAGGCATATTTCTGTTAGATAAAGGTATTAGTTTACTGTCAACTAAGTAGTGAATTCAGCCTGATACAGCCACCAAGGATAGTCATTTCAAGGGCATTTTTCATTACATCTTCTGAGGATGGTAAGCTTTGTTCCTTTTTCGTTCAGTGTTTCACAGCCATATGAAGATCATTCTATATTGCCATCTGTTGAATCTCTACCCCCAAAACAGAGATAATGGCACAGTATAGAATTTTCTGCTTGACCACAGTGCTTTTACAATTGATAATATAAAATGTGATTAATAAATGCTCATAAATGCATCACAGTTACACTGTTGCAAGTACCATGTGTGTGCTTACATCCATGGCACATGCAATGCCTCTATTTGATTTAATAGTAAATCACTTCTGGGCTTTTTCTGGCAGGTAATTTCAGCAGCTCTTTCAGGAAGTTGCTCTTTGGCTTATGCTCTTAGGATAAAAGGTGAGCCAAAAGAAAAATTAGCAAGTCAAAGTCTGTTAAGAGGAAATCATTATAATAGGTTGAATCTTTAAATGCTTTCTTCCCTGTCAGCCTTACTCTTCATACTTTTCAAAGTGGATATTCAAGCCTCATCTTTCCATGTGTGTCTTTAAATCTGAATGGAAAAACAGTCATTTTGCTGCTGATAAGCTCCTGGGAGCTCCTGAAAATCGTTGTCTATAATGCTAGCACGTTTCAAATTCTGCACCTCTACTGAAAACTGATTATAGGTGCCATTAACTGAAAAACAAGCTCTGCAGCTGACACACTTGCATTGATGAGCTGTTGCAATTCTTGTTCAAACTGGAAAAGGTCGAACTTTTCTCTCCCCAGTTATTACAGCAATCAGAAATATATGCAACCAGGATTTTCCTTTGAAGGAATGCTAAGGTTTTTCTTTTCCTGCAGTAAAATAAGCATAAGCTTTGGATCAAAAATATATTGTAAGATGAAATAAGACTCTTTTTTGGTGCTCTGCTCTGTGCCTGAGCATTCATGTGTCTTTTATCATTAAAACTCTATACGTCTAGTACTTCTACTTACTCAGGTTCTAAAACACTGAATTTCATACCATTTTTTTACTAGCATTCTTAAAATTATACAAAGTTTTTCATTCTTCCGGGAGAAGTAGAGATAGGCATTTGGCCAAGCAGAATTTGCCTCTACTAGTGTTGTTGGATAATAGAAGCAGGGCCAGGGATGCTGTCAGCCACTGGGAGTTTTTTAGCTTGATGTTTGTGGTCATTTAAAGAATCCTTTTATATACATTGACTCTTTCAGCACCTCTTTTATATTGTGAAATCAGGCATCTGTTTTTCTTGTTTGTTTTGTTAATGATTGAATATTGAATTGTCTATTGAATATCTCAAGGATTTTTTAAAATCAGATAATGGTGATAGTAAGGTGAATATAAAATAACAAAAATTACTAGCAAATGTATCTATTTATATGCCCATAGAGGACATAATACAAGAGGGATGGCACCATCAGAACTATTGTGTATCACATACTTCTTTACTCATCATTGTCTTTACAACATACTATTGTAAGAGTTCTTGAGATTTCAAGTGAGGAAATGGAAGAGGGGGGAAAAGTGGGACAAAACGCACGCATCTGGAAAAAAGAGAGTTCAGACTGAGATACCAGTATCACTCATCTGCTCTGCAATTTTCTATTAGGATGAAAGATGATCCAGAAGAATCATAAAGAAATAAGGGTTATGTAATTAGATTTTGTAAAAGTTGCAACTGAGAGAAATAAAATATGTCCTTCTATCACCTTTAGATAGTTATTATTTTGATGATGAATGACAGCATTTTTTGCCTAAGAAAAATTACTTTGTGAACCAAGGCCTAAGTTTGTTTTTAGATGATTAAGAAAGCCAAATCAAGGAAAATAATTTTTATTTATGCAGGACTGAAATTGGCCCTTTAAATCGTTGAGAATGGAAAACTTGCAAAAAAGACAACTGCTGGTTCTGTTGGGTTTTTTAACAACCCTAGGAGAAATAACTTCTTCTGTACTTAATACTTTCACAAAACTTATTGAAGCAACTTATTGCTAAGGAAATAAGGCAGTTCTTCTGATACCAGGTTATGTATTTTTCACTGGTATCAAAGAATAAATATCACAATTCTGGTGATTATTCATACAATTGGTAGTTGAATAAAGTCTTCTCTGTGTCCAGTTGTACAAAATTAAAGGCTGTGTTGAATCTGCAAAATTTAAATTTTCTCCTTTTCTCTGAGCCCTTGAATAAATATAGTGTCCAAATGTAAAAGAATGGATCAGGACCAATGCTGTTGCTTCAGCAGTGAAGGGGGAAATATGCTACATTTCCTATAGCATAAAAATTATTTATACAAACATTAGGCTACTCATTATTTCCTTATTACTTGTTTTCAAGGAGAGGGAAAATATTTTGGTGTTGGCTAGACAAGTTATATCTGAAATGCAATTTATTTGTCAAATCTTGAGGGCATGACTGAATACTCAGAGTCCTCAGGCAAACCTGCAGTGAAGTGGGTGAGAATGCACAATTACAGATGTCATTTAACTGAAATGAAGATGAGTGTTTCATCGCTGACTTCAACAGAAGTTCTGCCTGGGCAAGTAGTGAGTGAGTAGTTCAGACACAGGCCCATGAGAATTTAATTGCATAGTGTGTCAGTTCTCCTTGATTCTTTTATTTAGATGCCCATAAATTTCATGTTGAGTTCCAAAGCACTTCAGCATCTGTGGACAGTTTTAGGATCTTTGTATTGCACAAGCAGCAAGTAAAATATGTTTCCAGTAATATATTTCAGATTCATAAAAGGTGGAGCCAATGTTATTTTTACAGTTGAGATGATTAACTGAGACTAAGCAGAAGTGAAGTATCTCTGGGCAGAATACTGTATGTTTGCTATAATCCTTGAAATTTATTTTTCTGACCATTCCTACATTATTAAAAAGTTTAAAAGATAGTGCAGTACTAAAGAAAGTTTGTATTCCAGGACATCAAAAAAAAAAAGTAGCAGAATTTGGAATGGTAGTATAAAATATTTTCAAAATAATAGATGTCTGCTGTCAGAAAAAGATAAGTTTATAACTAGCAAAAAACATTTGCTTTCACCCAGAGGAGAGTCATATTTTGTAAAAGCAGACCTTACACTGTATTTCAAGCTTTGCTCGCACCGTATTATAATTTTCCAACTCACAGATTTTCCTATTCCAGCCAAAACAGACTGGCATAGCTCAGAAAACACAAGAGTAAATATGCCTGGCTATAAAGCAACAGGACCCAGGAAGACTGAGTTTTTGGATGATCTCACTTTATGGATACCTTTAAATTAACATTCACACTTGCTAGCTGTGTTTTAGATCCACCTTGTTTTCAATTGCCAGCACTGTAATGTTACTGTTCTTGCTGAGTTTTATGAACAAACTTCTAGTGATAGTTTTCCCAACCTGTCAACATGGCACTGAGAAATTAGATATTGGCACTCCAGAAGTAACACGCTGCATTTGCCATAGTTGCCTGTTCACCCTAATACATCTAAAAACTGGAGGAGGAGGAAGAAGCTGGGAATTGTAATAATCTTTTTTCAAATTAAGAGAAGTCTAATAAAACCTGCATTCTGTAAAAAATCATTGAAGACCAGCAGGTGACAGACACACAATGCAAATGTGTCATTTGTGGGCATTCAAAGTTAGTTTGTTCTCTCCAGACATACTACATACACTGCTGCATTTTGGCTAACAATACAAAATCAACCCTTCTATCCCTCTAGCTTTTGCACAGAGAAATTGCATTGTGTTGAAGTATTAAATAACAGGCTTTTGAAATGTGAATGCCCTTTATTGATATGCAACAATTTTTGCCGTTATTTTGCTATATGTTTTATATGTATGTGCCAACATATTTCTTTTTTCCCTTGCTGGTGAGTGCATACAGATTTATCTTGATCTGTAAAACAGACACTAGCCAGCCAACCTAAACCAATCCCCTAAGAGCTCCAAATGTGGAAGGAATTGATTAAAAATCATAGGCAATACAGCAGGATCACCTCAGACACCCCAGTAATTGAGGCAGCAGGAACTTTCAGTTCCGGAAGGTGTACAAATAGGTACAGAAATAGATTTTGCAGGATAAGGTTTTACACTTGAAGAACAACATGCGGTTCTGATTATTTTCTAATTCTCATCAGTCTACTTTCATAAAAATTAAACTCAACCAAAGCTGCAAAACCAAACCTTTGTAACAGTACATCTTTCATCTGATCAGTCACAAATATTTTCATGCTCTGAAAAAAAAACCCACAGGTTCCTTTGTAAGAATCTTTGGTATGCCAAATCAGAAATAAAATATCTAAGAAATTGTCAACATCACTGCTGTACCATAGCTATGCAAACAATATTTCTGAAGTGAAAAAAGATACTTTGGCTCAGCCTGTTGGAGAGTAGTGGTGCAGTTAATCAGATAATCAGTCTAGCTACCGAGTTCACCTAATATTGCACAGCCACCCAGACATTTCCTGGTGTAACTTCAGTATCTTGAAAAAATATGTTGCAGCTTATTTCAGGGCACATTTGTGTTTGACATGAA
This sequence comes from Origma solitaria, assembly GCA_013397895.1. NCBI lineage: Eukaryota > Metazoa > Chordata > Aves > Passeriformes > Acanthizidae > Origma > Origma solitaria. The sequence goes on along the minus strand of VZRL01001273.1, from coordinate 319,395 downwards.
AAGCTTTATATTTACAGCTTCCATTTGTTTCTCATCTTCATATAGAGACAAAATTTGTCCTCTTTAGCATGTGTCAAACAGATTTATTTCATTATATAAAAACTAGCTGCTTCTCATACAGGCCTGAAGTACAAGAAAAAATATTTTACAAAAACTAAAAGTAACCAAAGGGTTAATAGATTCACTGTGCTGTCTGATTTGCATGTAGGTTTGCAGTGGAATTTTTCTAGAACAGAGCCCTACGGGTTTTTCAGCCTCATTTCTCAGTAGACTGCACAACTGGTGAGAAAGTAGGTATTTTGTCTGACAGCCATTAGAGTCTCATTATTCAGCAAATGTGCAGATAAAACAAAAAAGGTTTTGAAATATCCAAGTTTGCTAACTCTGTCTTAATGAGTGTGAGGAAATAATCTAATGGTCTTCTCTGTTTGTTTTCTTGGGGTTTTTTGTGAATGATGGTGAAATGCAGGACAGAGTATTTCAAAATGCTGTAAAGGTTGTGACTACTAGGAACTTAATTGCTGTCCTGCTGTTGTCTTTATGGCATGTATAACTCATAGTATTCATCTTTTCCTTCATAAGAAGAATAATTAATTGTGTGTGTGTGCTTTATTCCTCTATAGCATGAACCAGAAGAAAACACTTTCTGTGAAGAACAGAAACTTGAAAATTTCTTTTCTTACTGGAGCTATTATCTGACTTTCTACTCAGTAACTTTTCTGCTAATACCTTGAAAGAGGCCCTTCTTGTCATCCTGTTAATTCAGTAACTGATCACCTCCTCTGTTCATATCTTATTTCAGGCCAAAGAGATATGTGGCAGCTGTTGTTTCCAATAGAATTATTTGTGGCTGTTCTCGTTCTATCTCCAGACCCCTGTCCCAGGGTGTACATCCTGAGGTTTGGTTAGGCAGTCTTTCAAGTACAGTGTGACTAAATAAGTTTTCCCCACCTTGATTTTATTTTGTTTTGGTTTCTTAACAGCTCCCTTAATTACATTCAGCCAGGCTTGTAATCTCTTTGGCTGTGATCTCTCTACCTTCATGGTTTTGATTTAAATGCTGCAAATTTTGTTACAACATTTCTGTGATATGGGTCAAGCCACTGATTTTTCTCTCTCCAAATTTGTGTCCTTCACTTTCAAAGCTCTGCATACCTTCATATGTCTTTTGTAATACACTTTCAAGTGCTGTCTTGCACCTACCATATGCAGCCATTTAAACCAGCTTCTGATAAAGCTTCCTGCTTTTTCTGGGCCTATTTGTGAAGAGCTCCCTGCAATCAACTGCAAAACTTGCTGCTTGTCATCTGACCTCTGAAAATTTCTCTTTCGCTGTGATGGACTGAAAAACAGAAAAATGCTTGTGAGAAGTCTGACTGCCACAGTGGTGCCTGTGTCAGTGACTGGCTGTTGTCTCTCTGTGGTTTCATACCTGTCTGTCTGCAGCTGGCATCTCTGCTCTTGAACTGATCATTTGGTCTGGGGAACAACTTCTGTGTGCAGAAAGCTTAGAACAGGGAGGTCAAGTGGCAACTGTTGAGTAACTTTTCAAGTAACTCACCTATCTTCAGCATTGTCTGTGGGCATATTTTATAAAGTTAGGGGGGAAAATGTAATTAAATTTATCACTTTTTAGATTTATTTCACATGTGCCAAGCATTTAACATGTCAAATTTAAACTGAGAATGTTATTGCTCTATAGAAAAAATTTTACTTTGTGTTTATTGACACTAACTTAGCTTTACTGAGGAGCTTTTCAGCAAAATTTCTTGGATTACCTACTATTGTGATTAATACAACTGATTTTACCTTTGCTACACAGTTGATTGGGGAAAGAACATTTAATACAATAGTCTGACAATCTCATTGATTTCCTGGTCCCATTCTGTAATTACTGTATGCTTCAAAGGCTGTTGAATGCAGCCCAGTATTCACAGGCATATTTGGATTTGTTGAAATTACACGGAGAACCTGAAAATCTGTTTCACCCAGTACAGCTTTATCTGTATGGGAGATATGTTTGCTTGCCCTCAAACTCTCTCTTAAGTCTCCATAATCAACACTTCAAACTAAGAGAAGTTCCCTGTAGCACAACTTAGGTGAACTCAAGGCTATTATGTGCTGATCTTTGCACCACACTTTCAGTATCCCATAAATAAAATATGAACGTTTCCTTTCATAAGTCACTTTTTATATTAGTAACCATAGGAAGTGACATAATTAGAAGTTAATTGAAAGTGTTCAGGATCACCAAGCTGTCCTTTTGTTAAAAGGTTGTTCTTTCAGTAGTGATGAGGTATTGTGAGTGATGTTCTTTCAGTAGTGATGTGGTATTGTGAGGCACCACCATAAACAAGGCTGATTGAACCAAAGGCTTTGCCCCTAACTGTGCTTCAGTTGTGCTCACCACTTGTATGGCCCTGATAACCATGCAGTGACTGAGTTAAATGGTATTTTCCTAGCACAGCAAAAAAATAATGTGGCTGGCTTAGGCTGGAAACTGCATTCAGGGTAGGTTTGTAGAGCAGCAGTGGCCACTGTGCAGTGCCTGTGCTGTCCTTTTGCTGTCAGTACCTTGTGTGTGGCTGCTGTTCTGTGCCTGGAGCTGGGGGATGCAGGGAAGGACCTGGCACCAGGGAAGGTGTGAAGCTGAAGCTGGGCAGTGGCTGGTTATAAGCAAGGCATGGTCTCTTCCTGGTGAGGAGCCAACTCCATCACAGTCAGTGCTGGGCTCCTGCTCTGTGCCCCAGGATCCTTCCCTGTCTGTGTGTCAGCCTTCAGCACAGGCTGTGGGCAATAGTCCCAGTCTCTGGTGGAGAAGAGAAGCAGGAAAGTGCAGAGCTATACTTTTTATTACATGCAGACACAAACAAAATATGTATTTTCAGTAAGTGAAATATTATTTATTCTGTTTACAGTCAAAGTAAGAGCAAATTTGTTTATTTATTTCATATAGCAGAAAATTTACATGACAGTTTTGTGAGGGTTATTAGGATCATAGTAGAACTTCATATCTGAAAGCTTTTAGCATATGTATGGGAAGGGGTTCTTGCAAGTGTATCACATATCATCTGTACCTTGGATATTTTAATTCCAACTGCTATTTGAACAAGCTGTTGTGGAACAGAACTTTACAATAAAGATGTTTTACATGCCGCCAGTGATAAAAATGGGGCAGATAGGCATGTTGTGGGCTGTAAGTAGCAATGAGCATTTTTAATACAGAAAAGCTTTATCAGATTTCTAGATCTATAGGTGAGTATTAAATTCACACTGTTTTATTTTTATCAAGAATGTAAATTCTCTATTAAGGATTTGAATATTAAGTTACTTCTTTTTTGTTGAAAATAGCATGTTTGAGTTCATCATGAAGTCCAAATCAAAACTTTTTCTAATGTGCACCAAAGCATCACTCCGACTCAAAAAAAAAAAAAAAAAAGGTCATTAGTGAGTAGGACTTGTTGTCTACACCACAGCAACTGTAGTGAGAGTGGCATGACCTGCAAAGGTCAGTGAGTCACTTCAGCTGCAGAAGTGAGGCAGTAGAACCTGTAGGTTTGGATCTGTGAGGTGTTACCCGGCAGTGTCCTGACTTTGGTGCGTGTAGTCAAAATGAGGCAGTACTGATCAGATAAATAAGTCTTGAATTTTAACATGCCGCTGACACAAGCATGAGTCAAACAAGCAGAAATACGTGAAAACAACTTCAAAGCAGAATTAAAACAATGTAATGGGTGAGAAAAGCATTGATATTACTGAGCCCAAAGCAATACTTAATTAGCTTCCTTTAGTTATTTTCCCTGGGCTCTACTTCAAAATAAATTCAGGCTTCAGTAAGAACCTGAATCATCAATTTACTTTTCTGGAATTAAAGACAGGAATTTAAGACAGATGAAATATGGCTTTTCTGCATGGAAAAGGAACATACAGGAAAACAGTACAAATGAGATTTTAAATTAACTTCTTGCACATGAGTTTTGGTGTGAGCGTTTCAACCTGACCCTGATACAGATTGAATCACAGCCACTGCCTTCAGGGAGTAGGCTGGTCCTGCCCTGGACTCATGTTTCCAGCTGTGCTCTGCCAAGCTGTGCAGCAGAAGCTGCTGTGTCCATAGTCCAGGCAGGACAGACTCACTCCTGCACTCCTCTGGGCTCTGCCTGGCTCTGTTGGTCTCGACCCAGGTGGAGATCAGAGCAAATCTGAGCCTATTCTCAATAATGCCTTCAGAGACAGCAAGAGGGCTGTAATCCTATAGCTGCATCTCACAGTTCACATGTGTTTTATAAGGTGATTATAGTTTGGAAGTATGGGTGTGCATACAGCCATTAACAGTTATATTTTTTTTATTTCTGCATGCAGATATTATTTGTTAGCCCTGTGCTATAAGTACAAATAAAAGAGTAATCTTCTTTGTGCTTTATATATATATGAAATTTGCATTTCCTGTGCTTTCCACAGTTGAATAGTTGGCGTTTCTGTCTCAAACATAAAACTGGTGTTTTGAATGGTGTTTTGAATTCTGTGGATTGAAACAATAAGCTGTTATCAAAAGCCCATTTGGAGAAGTGCAATTTTCTGATTTTAGAAGCCAGGAAAACCCAGTTCTGGCCCCACTGCAGTGACAAATATGCAGTTAGCTCCATGTACTTTCTGTGGGAGTTAAACTGTATAATAACCTTACAATTATGATCTTTGAAGATGTTCTGCATTAAACATTTAGAATGGTGGAAGGAAACATTAATTCATAGAGGGGCGTATGTCTCTCCTTATACATCCCTATCGATGAAGAGCTTATTTGTGTCAGGAAGCTTTCCAAATGATGGAATTATTATGTGAACTGAGGTTCTTTCCAAAAGCTGCGATACTGGCAGAATTGAGCCCAGCTGCATGCTGGTGACTTCTCTCTAGTTTTGTAGAAGTTGTTACATGTTGTATACTCTAGAACTGCTAGAATATGAATAGTTAAAACACTGTAAATCTAGGGAGTATTATAAAAATCAACATACTGTATCAGCTGTTGGCCAGCTAAGTGAGGAAAAGTAGGAAATTAAATCTGTAGTTTTTCAATCATCTGTTAAATTTTGTGTTGGAAAACCATCATTCTGTGATGGTAATTGGTGGCCCACGTAAAATGGATCTTCTTCCATATCTTGGCATCTTACTCTGCAGACACTTGATGGCAAAATAAATAAAGTCTGCTGCCTTTTGCTGTGGTCAGTGAGAACAGTGCAGGCAGGGGCTGTGGGCAGGAGGGTGAGCATGGCGCTTGTTTCATGGGGGTGATGATTTCTATTTCCAGGCACTAAATTTTTATACTTGCATTTAAAAAAAAAATAACCATGAAAAACAACATAAAAAACCCAAAACCCAAACTTGAAGTGTTAGTTGGTATGTGTTAACATACAGCTTGCAGTTCTGTAGGTGTATTTTCCTTTAAGGCCTGAAATTTAAAAAAAATCTATGGAACCTTCCTTTATTCTACTCAGGTTCACATATACCCTTGTGTTTTGCCTTTTGCAGTTTGGCATAATATTGCATAGAACAAAAACAACAACAACAATTCTATTTTTCTGTACTATGAATTTGCAAATGGCAGCTGTTCAGTGTGTTTCATTTGTAGGTGTTAGCACCTCTGAGAATTTTCCATATTGAAATCTCTTTAATTTAGCATGTTAGCAAATGATGTTTATTAAAATTGTATTTTGTGAAGACTCATAAGTCATAAAGTATTCTAGATTTTTGCAGATGTGACTTATTACTATGCAGACTTTAAAACTGAATAGCCTGTGAAGTACAATTTAACATCAGTTTCATTTGTCCTATTTTATCAATCAAAATACCATCAGAATCTGGTTTTAACATTAATTTGCTCTTAATTGTAGTCTTTGTACTTGACCATTTTCAGTGTTTAGTACAGTTCATATTGTGTAATTTCAAAGTATTTTCATTGTTATTTTAAAAAATAATAGTTCTTTTATTACAATTTTCTTTCTCCTGGTTTATAACAATCTAAAATTGATGTACTGCAATGCACTTCTGGGAAATATGCCAGCAACTGTGCGGTTTCATTTCAGCATGGCTATTCATAGTTCATACACACTTGTTAAGTGTGTACGTAAGTAAGAGTTACACACATAAGTGTTTGTTTGAGTGGGTACAGTCCTGTTTTCAGAGTTCTTGGTAGCACAGTCTTAGCCTGATGCACAAAGGCATGTTAAGACAGAGTCAGGTAGCTGAACACGTAAAGTGCAGGGGCCCATATTTAAAAATAAAAATAGGACCTAGTTTTTCAAGTCAGTTCAACTCTGTTTAGAACTAAGCCATGGGTTTCAAAAGGGGAGGTTGCTCCTATGTAGGTGGTGTACTTGCTTAGATGATATAATTTGATTCCAGTGGTTCACAGTGACATTCATTCAGTCATTTCTCATGTCCGTTTTGTCAGGGTTGCTCACAGCAGCACCACTGCACTATCCCACTCCCATTCCATGTTTGTGTTCCTGCTGGCAGCTAATATGGCTCGTGGTCTCAGGGCCTGCAGTTGAACAGCTTCAAATGCAATGAGCTCTTGACAGCAGCATGTAAGCAGGGAGTGTTTGAATACTGGCTCTGGCACAAAGTTCCTCTGTACCCACAGCTGGGACGTTTAATCTCTTGCTTTGTGATCACCATCTGCAAAATGAAGGAATACCTGCCTACCTGTCTCCTAGGAGCACAGATGATTGACTCATGCTTGTGAAGTGATAAAGGAATGCACTGAATGCACACAGAAACCAATCTGATCTACAAATATATGGGGAATTGTTCTTGGAAAAACCTAAATATATTTGCAACTGTGTTCATGTGTGGCTACCATAACTCCTGGAACTGAAATGAGCAAAGTATGTCAAGATGGTGCCCGAGTCTTTCAATGACCTCCCAGTGACTTTGAGAAACTTGAGCCCTTCCAAAGGCAAATATATTGCTTTTGAGAAATACTTTTTAATCCCCAGTGCAAAGCCTTGCGTGTTTCTGAGTTTCTGTCCGGTCCCTAACCCTGGCTTCCATTGGGATTGCTAGGGCTCCTTTCAGCTGGCCATGCCTGCAGCACAACAGCAACAACAGCGGGCATGAATTTGTTGAACTCGTTGGTACTCACTGGTAACCTTAAAAACAGAAAAATCACCCCTTTTGTCGAATTACACACATTTCATGGTAGGACTTTAACAAAATTTCAGGGATGCTGTTATCTTTCATAAAATGAGATAAATTAACCCCTCTTGTGTTATGTTCGCTAAACCCACAGGACTATTACCATAAGATTTTTGTGTGTGTGGCGTAAAACGTATGTATTTTGCTTCTTTTAGAAGATAAAGGGAAAGCAAAACCCAACAGTGCAAGTCAGCAGTCCAATACAGAAGCAGATCCTTTTCTTCCCAAACCTGGAGTGGCACCAGTGGCACCTGCAGCACCTGCCTCATCCTCCAAGAGTACGAATGGAGCTGCTAGCACAGTAACTGAGTCAGAAGAGGAAAAAGCCAAAAAACTACTTTACTGTTCATTATGCAAAGTGGCTGTGAATTCCCTTTCACAACTAGAAGCCCACAATACAGGTGAGTATTCATATGGTACAAGTCAGTTGTGAGTTAACATTTTTAAAATTCAGTGTAACAAGGTGGTTGCCACAGACAGTCTTTCAGTTAAAATAGCAAGTTACAAAACTAGTCCTATTAATGGCATTTTCCTGTGTGGAGTTTGATATTCTATTAAAGCACTCGCTAATTTTTTTCTAACTGTCCTTCATATACTCCCTCAATTTTTAATTGACAGTTCATGTTAACTAATCAAATACCTTCATACCTTCACACTGAGGATCACAGTATGATCATAGTGGTTTCTGTAACGCTTAAGGTTTCTAAAATATCTGCTCTCTCTCTTTTATATTTTGTCTCATTATCACTGGCACCTGTTATTTTTCTGGTAAAACTTACCGTATTTATTGTTATCTGATATTTTTTATAATTTTAGGGTGGGCTCATTAGATTTCCTAGATGTCCTAGAATCTTCTGGTTACTGAAGATCAGATACATGTCTTTTTTTAGGCCACAAGCAGCAATCCCTAATGTGCTCTGTCTGTGTATGGTGTGCTTGTGATGTAAAGCTTGTTAACATGCCATTGAAGCTGGTTTTACAGCTGTAATCCATTCTTGAAATGGGCAAAGCAGCCGTTTCTTCCGAATCAGAGGATATTTATTTAAGTGTTACTGTTCCTAGGCAGGTTTTGAGGGATTGCTGGGGTTCCTGTACCAGTCTTGGCTAATTCCCTTTTTTGCTATTCACTGGCTCTATGGAATTTGGCAAAAGAATAAGCAGCAAACACTTTGGCCAACAGTCACACGCTGCCCCCAAACACTAAGGCAGTGGTCCAGCATTGTTCCTTTTTTTTTCCACAAAGCCTTCTGGCTTGCCCTTAGATAAAGGATGTGGGAATTACACTGACTGAAACAGGAGTGATCATTAGTCCCAGTCTGTGGTGACTTTAACCATTCTGTCTTGAAGATAAATGTGTTACTAAGTTCCAGGGATGAAGGACGTGTTTTTATGCTGCTGATCATGAGCTCACCTGCATCTCCTTGCCCATTAGGCTCCAAGCACAAGACCATGGTCGAAGCTCGGAATGGTGCTGGTCCCATCAAGTCTTACCCTAGGCCTGGATCCCGAACGAAGGTGCAGAATGGCAATAAAGGCTCAGGACTGCAGAACAAGACATTCCATTGTGAAATCTGTGATGTCCATGTTAATTCAGAAATTCAGCTTAAACAGGTAACTTGCATGTATCTGGAGCTCTTTGTTGGATTTAGTTGCATTACAATGTTGTAGGTGCAGTGTAGGGCTGTGTGAAGATGTTTTGGTAAATACTAAATGAACTTAGTATTTCTTATCTGTCATACCACAACTATTTCTAAATATTTCATCATAGGTTAAGTTCACCTGATTGTTTCCATTGGGAAATTGGGCTTGAGAGTTGTAAAGCAGAGGTGTCCATATCAATGAATGACATAGCAGATCTCATTTAAAAGTTTTCTGTGGTTCAAGATAGAGATTTGAACCTTGGTCTCCTAACTATAAGGAATTCTGGGTTGAGGTTCCCTGAATTCATCTTTTGGTGCTATTTCAGTCTGCTGGAATAATGTTTAATGCTATGTGAGAAGGAAAACCTGACTCAGATCTATTGGTTTGGGACTATCGCCAGTAGGGTAATACTGTAGATATGTCTGAGTTGTGTAGAACAGCGTTATCATTAATGGTGTAGCTGTGGAGCTGTTCTGTGTCTGAGCCAATTAGCCCTTGGTTCAGAGCTGTGCCCACACAAATACAGTGATCCTGATACCCAAAGGGGAACCTCTGACTGGATGGTGCTGTGTGAATGTATCCTCTCATTCCCTGTTATTTTGGTTAGCTCTAAGATAATATTCAGTTGCATGGTGTAGACATATCTCTGGGTACTGGTTCTTCCTTCAGCTAATATTGAATTATTTATGCAACTGAACAGCATCAGCAAGGTGGAAATTTACCTCTTACTTTTGAATATCCCTATGACCTAATGATTACAGATCTGCCTGGTTTAAAGCTCCTCAAGTGCAAAAAGGAAATACTAACCAAAATATCAATAATTTGCACTCAGCCTGTCTCAAATCACAAAATATGCTGCATTTCATTAGTTTCTGATTTGCTATTTGATATACTCCAAATTGCTATGTTTAATTTAGCAAAATTCATCTCTGCTCTCCCTAAATAACCTACTTCATCTTACAAACAGGGGCTTAGGCATATCCTGCTGATAAATCAGTTTCAAACTCAAAACTGAGAAATGTTTAAACAGCTAATTAAATGTGAGGATATTTATTTCAGCACATTTCCAGCCGAAGGCATAAGGACAGAGTTGCAGGAAAGCCTATGAAACCTAAATACAGTCCTTACAACAAACTGCAGCGCAACCCAAGTATTTTAGCAGTAAGTATTTTTATTTCTCATCACTGTCTATGTGAATTTGTGACCTTGGGGACTCCCACTGCACAGAGACAGAAACATGACAGAAGTGACGCTTCTGCAGCATCTCTTCCTTCCCCTGCAGGCTGAGTCTGCACAGGAATCAGATTTGAAGATAGTTATGTATTCTGTCTGCCCAGTCCAAGGCATGCAGACAGCACTGCAAGTGTTACTTACTGCAAGAAAGAAGGGAATAATCAGTGGAATGGGGAATGAACCATGTGCTCTGTGGAAAGGTATAGGCTTTGCTGGGTAAGGGCTCTTCCCCTTGAAGGCAGCAATGGATATACTCAGCCTTTTTGCACGCCTGAGATAACTCTAAGTTATGACGGATGTAGTCAGGGAAAAGGATATAGGATGTTAAGATACAAAAATACTGGTGCTCATTCTCTGCATACTGCAAAACAGAATGCTGCGTGGGTGTATTTGGTACAAAAGAGTCATCAGGTGTTCAGGGGAATTGACTGCCTATATGTTCAGGCTGTGTCTGTCACTGGCTATCAAACACCTCTCCTGTCTCTGTGCCACTAGCCAATCCCTTCCACACCCACCTGCATTTCCAGGAATCCCCCAAGCTGGTTCTGCCAGTCAGCTGCAGTCGGAGTTCAGGTTGGCTTTAGCACAGCACACTTCGTGTGTTCGTTTGCTCATGACACAGCCGGAATTTTATTCATCAAAGTGCTTGCCACCTATGGCACAAAAACATTTTATAGGTTGAAAAGAGACAGATGCAAATGTGTGTATGCAAGAGAAAGCATGTGAAAAGCCTTTAAATGCTAAAATATTGATATGTCTTTGTGACTGTATAGAGAAAGCTGCAGGCTTCCTCTGAGTCTCCCCACTCAATAGGTTCTGCACATAATAATCTTCTTCGCTTGTATATTCACCATTTTACAGTCTATTGCATAAGGAGAGAGCACCAATTATAAAGGAAGAACATGAGTGTCTTTGCTTCCATGAATTTATTATTGTAGTGCAAACCATTTTCAAGCTGACTGGACTAATACCACCTTCCCATCTTGTCCACTCTACTTTTCTACAATTCATTTTTGCAAGTGGAAAATTTGAGTTTTGATATTGAAGTCTTAATCATGGGGGTATTTTTAATATTTCATGCACAGTTATAATTTATATAAAGTTATTCACTTGCAGCTTATGCTTTCTTCTAGCATCAGTGGGATGGTCTCTAGACTCAAGAGATTTGTTTATCTTTAAATAGAGGATTTGGTTGCTTTAATTGCCCTGGGAGTAAAAGGACAGGGCAGGTAACATTTCTAACCAGCTGACAAGAGGCTTCTGTGAGAAGCCACAGTGTTCCCTGTGTCAGGGTTCACTTTTTCCCTCGTGTAAAAGTGAGCATTGGGAGAACTGTATTTACATTGCTTTCTTGTGTGTGTTTTATTCCAGGCAAAACTTGCATTCCAGAAGGACATGATTAAGCCACTGGCACCCGCTTTCCTCTCCTCTCCTCTTGCTGCAGCTGCAGCTGTATCGTCAGCCCTGTCCCTCCCTCCCCGGCCCTCGGCATCCTTGTTCCAGGCACCAGCAATTCCGCCAGCTCTCCTCAGGCCAGCCCACGGGCCCATCCGGGCAACGCCTGCCTCCATACTCTTTGCACCATACTAATTTATTGATGTAAAAAAGAGATAACTGTGGCCAGTACAAAGAGTGAAGGAAAGCAGGAAAGGGGTTGAGATTTTAAAATGTTTCTCTTTTGCAATGCCATCCAGCATGACACCTCATCATATAATCCATCACTGACGGCACTGCTTTATGGAGTCTAGACAACTCTGTCTCTGTCTGTCTTGATTTTTTTTAAATCAAAATAGTGTGATTTGCTTAAAAATTAAATTGCTCATAAAACTTATACCATTAAAGATTCATGCATCTATTCATTCTTTTCTTTTTTTTTTTTTTTTCAATTTGTATGATGCACCTTGGAATCAAGGAACATAAAAAATATTTTCCTGACAGACTTGAAAACTAGGGTCTTCCTCGCTCACACCTCTGTAAATACTTGTCTGAAAAGCAACGGGGTATAATCCAACATGGAAAAGGTAGAACGACCAAATGCTTGGTTGCAGATAACATCTCAAAAAAGAATTGCGTCCATTTTCTTCGTGTGCTCTTGTTGACAGGGATTGTGTGCTGTCCTAGACCCCAGTACTGGTGTATCTTGTGTAGTATTACAGATGTATCACGTCTGATTTTAATATTTTTAGTTTCTGTGCAAATGTTTGAAAGCAATGCAATGCTGAAGCTTTTAATTACTTCTTTTGTGTCATACTTTATTTAGAGAAATCAAAAATAGAAAGCCATATAACATAGAGTTAAGATTACTGCTTGTTTGCTACTTTCATTTAACTTATTTTTGTTGTTTCTTCACTGGTGTTGCTAAGCAATGTTTAAAGAGAAAAAAAGCTTTTCAATTGCACATTGCCACAGCTCACATGCATTGTTCAAGAAGACAATGGATCCGTGTGTTTGTACGTAAATATCCTGTTTTCTTAATTTCTAACTAGTTTCCTTTGTAATGATGCTGCATAACATTGTGGCTCCCTAATGCAATAATGTACAGAACATAAAATATTTATAATTGACCATATTCTCTGTTTAATGAATATATTCCAGTAATGTCCCACCTATCTTCTTACCTCCCCAACCCTTTTATAAAGGTGAATCAATATGCAGTGCTCAGACTGGAGTTATTATGTGATAATGGGGACTACAGGTGGAAGAAAGGGAAAAAAAAAGATAATTAACTTTTAGAGCATCTTTATCAGCAATCCATTATAGTAAGATGTCTGTGTATTTTTTTAAATGTACCTTTTCAATAAAAGAATAAGAAAATTATATATGCTTATTGTGTTTTAATTGGTACAGGTAAACAAAAGCCTGAAACAAAGTTAGCTAAAGGAGTCTTCAGGAGCAGACAAAGCATGGGAGTTGCAATAAAGTGTAATTACAGAACCAGTGTTTGTTTCCATTGTGTTTTAATGTCTTTTGCTCCCTGTAGTCTGTAACAGCCTTTGCTGGGGCTTTTTTGCAGCGGAACTGTAAACATTCACTACATCAGAGTTTCGGAGGAAGATGCAGTAGAGACAGGTGTGTGATTAGGTGGGTTTTTTACTGTACCACCAAAACGTGACACCATGGTTATGCCATTGCTAATTGAGATTAAGATTAACTTTAAAACCAGTCTGGGCTGACCTGGGACTGGAAATAGGTCACTTTGGAGCCAGAACTTGCTCTGGAGCATGGGCAAAGTATGCAGTTGCTTGACTCAGCAGCAGGCTTTTGAAGGTAGGTGTTTGGGGAAGCTTTGAAATTATCTTTTTTTACTACTGAAAAGCTTGGTCTATTCTGTAAAAGCTAGTTCTTTGATAATAGAAAGTGAAAAGTAAGGAGTATAAGAGTAAAAAGATTCAACTGTAAGGCTGTTATAGTTAATATGAAGCAAACAGGGCCATTACAAAGTCACAAAGGCCAAGGGAAAAAGCTTCAGAAACTTTATAGTAGAGAATTTACAGACCAACCTATACCTCATAGTAGCAACATTATTAGTGACCATTTTCTGCAAGTGTAATTCTGACCGCTTGCCACTATTGTGTGAAAATGTCAGCTGTGTTGTGAGAGGGTAATTTGCTGGAGAATCACCTACCAAGGGGCAGGTAAGGGAATCTAGACTTTTAGCATCCTTTGGGAGAGCAGTTACCTTTGAATGAATGCTGTGGACTGTGAGAATCACAGGGTTACAGGTGGGCACCCTCCCATGTGCATCTGTTTGTGTCTGGTTTTGCAGGGAGTCAGATTTAACTGCTCAGGTCACTTCAGAGGAATTAATTCCATGAGGAGCCTGTTGCTGTCCAACATGAGCTAGGTTTAGAGAACTGTGTATTTTAACTGGTTGCTCAGGAACCAAGAGTTGTCTATGTATTAAACCACTTTTTTTTCTTTTTATAATCTACTGTTGATGATGAGAAATTTCAAACAATTACAGGTTTCTGCAATTGAAAATATTCCTGTATGAAATACAGAAAAGGAGGGGCTGGGTAGGGGTGTGTAGATTTCTTGGACAGCTGATTATTTCAAAGAGCATCTGACAATGGAGAAAAATTTGGGTTATGAAGGGTGAAGGAACATGTTATGTCATTCAGTAATGAAAGGAATTAATCTATGAAATACAAGGAGCTAAAAGACTGTCATTATGAACCAAGGAAGAGTCATGTTCAGATTATTATTCAAAACTCTGTGTTAACTTATATTTTGTGTTCTGAAACTCTGCTTGCCACCAAATTTTTGTCTACAACATGCAGGATCAAGTATTTGAGAAGATAATTACAGGATAAATGGCAAACCCTCCCATTATTCCTGCTGGGATCTCTCATTTTAAAAATGAGCTTTGCATGAGAAAGAAAATTTGTATCATACTCGGACAAATGCAATCAGCTGCTTTTTATGTAATGTTAGGATACCTTCTCCTGAAGTGTGATATCATTACACACAGCTGGCTATGAAATTCATGCAATTGTTGTAACAGAGAACAAGTATTGAAATATAATATTGTCAGTGCAGTTAGCTTTTTGAATACAAATATCAAATGTGGAAACCACTAAGGTAATAAGGTTAAAGTAATGGGATCATATCCTCTAGTTTGTCTATTATTCTAGATCTGTTCACTGCACTCTGAGCTGCATGTTATTCCTGTATGAGAAGTCAAAAGTTATAAGGGCACTGTGTTGGTCAGGGATTATCACTTGGCACTGCCGTCTTTCCATAGCAGAAAAAGAAGGATCCAGACCAGATACAGACACATCAACAGGAACTTTCTGCCGGTACGTGTGACTGGGTCATGTACTGCAAAAGGTTTTCACAAAGGGTTATCAAATAGAGATGTAGTCCACTAGTCTGAAGAGATTGAAGATTTCTATAGACTGCTTGTTAAAAAAGAAAAATAATAGTGATAGGATCTTCTGTAACCACTGCAGGTCACTAGTGTGTCTCTCATTTCTGCAGGTCAAAATGTACTAAAATCTTCCCCTATAGTTTTGGTCATATAGGGGGAGAAGACAGGAGCTGGGCTGGACATTGCCCAGTCAATATCACCACCTGGACTCTGATGTTAATGTTACACTGGGTCCATCTACTGATAAACTAAAAGGCAGTTCCTTTAAGAGAGAGACTTTTTCATTAAAAATAAGTTACCTTATTTTACTTCCTTACAATCTGATCTTCAGTTATTAATTTTATGGTCAGAAAGTTTTGCAGAAGATTTTGTCACATTTTTCTGGGAAAAAAAGAGATTGTGGTGGTTTCAAACTCTGCGGGAGATGTTCCACTATCTTTATGGATCTGGCAATAACCCAGGGAGCCTCACTGTATATCTTTTGAACATGTCACCTTGAATAAGTAAGGTACTGCACTATTTATTCATGCTTGGTTGGACATTAAATATTCACAGCCATCACTTGGTCACAGTGGTCACAATAATTTTCTGACTGTGGCTTGTATTTTTTTTAACTATGTTTTGCTTAATGCTAGTTTCATGTGACAACTGAAAGATCCTCAAGTATTTATTGGAATGACCAGCATTTCAGGTAAAACAATTTTTTTCGAGTGTCTAGAACTCTTAGATATTACAATGTTTTATTATTGAAGTAACACTGGTTTAGAAATGCTTCTCTTCAGTTTAGTGTCCTAGTGATATTTATTTGTATCGATAGCCTGCTGTGCTGGATGCCAAGAGCCAGGTCCTGCTGAGCGCCTGAGGTGGCGGAGGCCAGTCCAACACTGCTGCCTTTGAAAGGCTGAGGCTGAGGGAGTCTCCTGGGACTGGGAGAAGGACAGCATCATGCCTGTCTTCAGAAATGTCAACAAAGAGTACCTGGATACGTGAAAGCACGTAGGTGATTGGGGTTGGCCAGCGTGGGTTTGCAAAAGACAGAACCACATCCCAGTGGGCCGAGTGCGGCCTGTCTGCCGTGAGCCCCTGTCCGCCATGAGGGCCTGTCCGCCATGAGCGCCTGTCTGCCATGAAGGCCTGTCTGCCCTGAGCCCCTGTCCGTCATGAGGGCCTCTCCGCCATGAGGGCCTGTCCGCCATGAGGGCCTGTCTGCTGTGAGGGCCTGTCCGCCGTGAGCGCCTGTCTGCCATGAGCGCCTGTCTGCCATGAGGGCCTGTCTGTGCCGCCAAGGGTGCCCTGAGGCTGGCTTTGCTGCGGGGTCCAACCCCGGCTCTCCCTGAATCCCAGCAGGAAAATGTGAGCTGCGATGAGCGGCTACAATGTGGCTGTAGGAGAGCCTGGGCCGCCAAGCTCCAGGCCAGACAGCCGCTGGCAGCCTGTGACAGCCACGCAAGCACTGTCCCTCGGCCCAGGAGCGCCCAACGCACACAGCAGTGACCTGCACCTGAGGGAGGTCTCCTGGGAGAGAGATTAGCCTGATGGGAGAAGGTCACATTTGCCCATGTTTGCTTGCTAGGAGAAGGTCAAGAGGCGGTCAGGAAATGAGCATGTGTTCAGCAAAGTGAGGTGGATGTGTTGAGCCCAGAGAAGGCTATGGCAATTCCATTCTCAAGTGCCTAACCTGGGGTCACAGGGAAGAGAGATGGATGTTTCTCAGAGAAGCACCATGAGAGGAAGAGGGAAGGCAGCCAGAAACTGCAGGAAATAATATTCTGACTGTACATAAGAAAAAAGGTTTTGAATATCCACCCTTGAATGGTAGGCTGGACTAGGTGACCTCCTGAAGGCCTTTCATCTTAAATGAGTCAATAATTCTAAAAGATAACAAGGTCTGCTGAAAAATCAAAAGTAATCATTGTGTTACAGGGCAATTAACAGCTGATGGAAACTTTACAGCACTAAACACTGACTGATGATTCACAATATGGTGGGCACCTGCTAAGCCTGAAAAAATGAAGACAAACATCTTGCCTGCAACAGGCTGAAGAAGGAGAACCGAAAGGAGCATGTACCTGGAAAGGTGAGAAAGTCAAAGTGGCAGGGAGGGAAATTATTTGTACTGCAATATTGTTACAGGATTTTGGAAGGGCTGAGGCTGTATTTTTCAGACCAAAAAAAGGACCTCGCAGTAATTGTAATGTGATGTGTTCCAGGCCTTTGTGAGTTTTGCTAAAACAAATACATCCATCTTACATGAAAGTATTTGATTCTAGTGGTGCTGAAAAACACATTTGTTAGAAGGTGTTAGCTACTGTGAGTTATTTTGCTAGGCTAGAAGCAGCCACAGCACAAACACTTCTTTTTTCAAAAACTGCAGTTTGCACTTTAGATATACAATGTAATTTCAGGAGATTTAAATGTCCAACATGCTCAGCAGCCAGTTGGTGCTGTCAGAGTACTAAATCTGAGCTACGGCTTTTAAGATACTTCAGGCAATGAGCACCCTCTCTGGAGCTCCAGGCCCAAACACAGCTCTTGTCCAGCAAGGGACATTTCCATTTTGTTTCCCCAGGATTTTGTATTTTCTTCAGGAGGTATCATGTGCATAAAAGATGTCATTTTTGGTTAAGGTTTCTCCCCAGAGCCATCCGCCCAAGTTGCTTTTCCATTTAGACACTTTCCCTCCTCCAGCTGAGAGGGGGAGCATATTCCCGCTGTTCAAGGATCAGTTTCTGCCAGTCAAGCTCTTACCATCCATCCCCTGTCTGAACCCATTGCTGTATCGTCCTACCTTACTCTCTGATTATATCAGCTGACTCTCTCTAGCTCCTTCCTTGACCACATCAAACCATGCTCTTGTTTCTCCAGCCCTCTATCAGCCTCTTAAATGTGAGTTCTCAGCCTGTCAAAATGTCAGCTCCCTTCTCCATCCCCTGAGCGAACTCTGTTTTCATTTTCCAGTAGGTGCCGGTGAGATTTTTCCATTCTGCCCTTGAACTTTAAAGTTCAACTCCCAAACTCTGAAGTCACGAAACAGTCTACCTTCAATACCTTTCCTAAAGCTCACTTACAGCAGCAAAAACCCACCTCCTATCCCTCCCCAAAAACAAACCACTATCACTGCAGGGGGAGTAAAACTGGCATGAGATTTTGTGATGTCAGATTTTAGCAAATAACAAAGCCTAAGAATAGGGGACAACATAACCATGACTCTTCTGATTTTATCTGTCTAAACTCTGTCAGCCTTGACTACACTAAGCACATTTTCTGGCAGATCTGATGCTTGCCTTAGAGGGTCAGTGATCCCTGCAACTCTTCAGGATATATTATCTCCTCAGGAAGGCAGGTGGTAGCTTCATTTAAAACTAATTTTCACGTTGAACTGTGCCAAATCAGGTTTTTGCATGCAGTTTGAATTTTAAAACGTTCTCTAACATTTTCTGTGAAGGCTAAATGAAAAATGCATCTTCACTGCTTGACTTCACCAGAGCTGCTCAGTGGCTCTCACAGTTGAATAGGGTGAGTCTACCCCTTGCCCAGCCAGGCAAAGGAAATAGTGGGGATTTGTTTTATATGAGAACAAATGCACTGGCTCCACCCCTGCTCTTTCTTGCCTGTGTAACTCCGATGGGAGTTATGTTCCTGGTTGGAACACAGTCCACCCACCCTGGAGAACAGCACTGTTTGTAGCCACGACACAGGGGGTGCACACGTGCCTTAAAATGTGTTCTGTGCTGGGGCTTTGCTTCCTTTCCTGACTTGCTTCAGAGCAACAGGAGAGCTATTCCCTGCTCTCTGTCTGCATGTGAGTCCAAGGCTACAGTAGTCCCCTTCCATATCTTGAAAATTAATTCTCTAGAGTGTCTCAATTCTATGCCTCACTCTTTCCCAGGGGTTTTTCATGCATTTTGGCTTCCTGCCTCCCTCCCTCAGTGCAGAGGCAATCAGAGTTCATGTAGAAAAGCCCATCCAGTATGAGGTTTACCTATGACTTTCCCAGGTGAGTGTTTGCTGCTCAATTATTCAGCCCCCAAGGAAAGGCAAATGGGAACAGGAACACAGTGTCTGACACCAGTTTGAACTTCATTAGGAAATGCTTTTTACCTGTGATAGAAAAAAAAAATCCCAGATTCCAGTTCCTTGCTGATGCTAAGTAGACTTCAGTTACATTCTCTCCCCTCTCTGCTACCCATATTTGGAATACATGAGAGTGGGAGACCATGCAAACACAGATACTTTCTACTGCCCTTTGTGGTGCCAGACAGGGCACCAGGCTCGTAAATCAACTTCAGGGGTTGCTCTCTATAAATGATTTAGTGTGGGAGATCCTGATTAGTGGTAGCAAAGCCACCAGAATTGTTCAAATGTAGAGAGTGATATGCATTAGGTCCACGTTTTCAAATGCAAACGTTGGTCAAAATTTTTTAAATTTTAATGACTTGCTGTTCCCTCCCTGGGACTGAATGCTGGGAATGCTCTGGTGCCTTCTAAATCATCAGAGGTGGCCTGCTCTGCAGTCCTCTGTCACGGGAAAAAAAGCATTAAATAGTTTTAATCTCCTTCTGAAAATACTTTACTCCTTATATGTGTTGCCTGCCATTGCTCAAATCTGTTTTTCAAGGGTGTTCAAGGGAAATTTGAGACACTTTAATTTGCATTGGAACTGCTTGCCTTGTGCTAGGATGATGTTCTAGCAGCACAGGGAGGAGGCAGCAGGATGAGAGTGGGCAAGGGAGGCTGCAAGAGAAGAGGGAGCTCTCCCTGCACTGCAGTGATGTGTGAGCTACAGAGGTACAGTGCACTCAGGCATTTAAGGAGGAAAACACATGTACAAATGTGGGTTTTCAGACTGCCAGTGTTTGTTTATGTTGTGAGTGAGAAAGAATTGTGATTTGAAATGCACTTAAGTTGTCACTTAAAGAATATTTAACTAAAGACTTAAACTAAAGAGCTGTTTGACAGATGCTTGATAGATCTTATGAAGTGGACCATTCAACAGTGCCAAGAACTTCACCACTCTAACCCATTCTACTGGCATCTTTTTTCTGTGACTTATAAAATATATTTGCATGCTAAATCACTTAATTTCTTTTTCCATTTTCTTTTCCTAGGCTACAGTTTTAACTGCCAAATCTTATCCTGTGACTTGAAAAAGCTCTGATGTGCAGTAAGCTCAGAAATCCTATTTATTTTCCACAAGGCACATACACTTTTACTGTCAACATCTCCAGAGATGACAAATATTCTAAGTCAAGGAATTACCAGAAAGCAGTGAAGAAACTGGGATAGTGATGGTTATTTCTTTTTATTCATGTGCTCATTGTCTGTGTTTACTCTAAAGTAGACATTCAACTCCATACTTCTGTAACATAGAACATTGATAATGAAGATAGAACTTTAATAGAACTTGAACTTGGTATTGACATGACCAGACATCCTTTAAAACATTCCATGTGGAAAATTTATTCATAGTTTGATCACATCTTAAATTATCTGATTCTTTCAAAAAACCCTTGGAGGTTTCCAGAGAGTAAGGTCAATAGAAATGGACTCCAGATAGCAAATAAGGTTTAAGAAGATAGGAATAAAATAATTATGATCATCCTCTTTCATTTTAGGAATATATTTCACCACATTGTCAAAGGAATTGTCTTATCATGACAGATAGAGAACATGAAAATCATCAAACTTTTTTTGGTTGGTATTTGGAAGGCTGGTAGTGGTGATTGTTCCCACCTTCTCTCAACGCTTGGCTGCATGCTCTCAACAAGCAGTTCACACAATGACGTGTTCCAACCCATCAGCCACTTGCTTTCTAGTTCATTTAAAATAAGAAAATTTTTGATTCTGTGAGTGTCTCTTTCACACACAGTGGAGACAAAGGGAGTTTTTTATATGGTGTGCTCATGAAAAGAAACACCAGGACCTCAAAACCAGCTAGTGATTTTTGGATAAAGGAAGACACGGGCAGTTCTAGCCGGACTGAATCAAAGCAGTCGTGAAACAGACTCCCAGGGCCCTGTGCTGATGGGAAGTCAGCCTCTCATCCATTATCTATTATTAAAGGGAATAGCTGTGCAAGTAAATTGGAGATCACACCACAGTTCCTTTCTTTGCCTTATAACAGCAAAGATGAGCAGTGACGCCATTCTCCTCAGACAGCTGAGTTGTCCTGGCCACAGCTTTTGGAAATCTTGAATGCTTGGCTTCTCTGATCTTTGGCACTTATCCTGCAGCTCGTGACTCTGATGCAGTCAGCCCACAGGAGGGGCTGCTTTGGCATGGCAGAGGGCCTAGAACCATATATAAGCTGATCTCTGTGAAGTATGGACAGGTATGGTAAAGAGGAAAAAATCACATTGTAACAGTAGAACAGTTTGATGAATTTTCTTATTTCTGTCTACTGATAAGAAGGCATGGTATTTGGTCTCCATATACTGCTGATAGAGAGATTTTTTCCCCCTGTTTTCTGGGAAAGATCTTCTTACTTCTAGCAGTATTAAAACAAGTAAATGAACAAAATGCTTCTGCTGTGTTGGAACTCAATTTTCAGAGTTAAATCTTGGAAGAACAAGACTAACTAGAGCCCCTTTAGAGGATAAAGAAGCCAAAAAATTAACACCACCACTCCCCAGGAGAAATGCGTTTCTTCTTGGCACTGGTTGAAAGTATAGAGGGTAAATACAGAGCTCCAAAGAAATGTCTGTGTAGGCATTGTAAGGAATTGAAGCTGATGCCAAGCATTTCTGAAGTTCCCACAGAGACTTCATACCAGGAGGACAACAACAGACCAAAGGAAAGCTCAGTAGAGCTTGTCACACCTGGAACAGCTGAATGTAGGTTTATAATAGAAATATTCAGTCTGCTAAGAAGCTTTCAGGTGGATCTTAAAAAAAAAAAAAGAAAAGAAACAACCAAAAGGAAAATAAAATATGACTTACTGTTGCCTGCAAACTTCACACTGAACATCCTTCTTTGGTTACCTTTTTTCAGATGTATTTTTATGTATGGAAAATAATTGTTTAATATTCTCAAAATACAGCTAAATTAGAAGAACTCTTTAAGTTTTTCATTAGTAGAATCTGATTTTGTAATTAATTGTATTTTTGAAGATTCCTCCCATACTGTTATTGATCTGCCCAATGCCTTCCCCTGGAGATACAGTCTTGGCTGTGACAAGAAGCCTTGTGAATGAAGTACATGGCTCAGCCTTTGGTATGGCCTTTGCTTGATCTTCTGATGAAGGAAAAATACAGTGGACAAAAATGTCATAGAACATCTACATAAAGAAGTTTCATCTAAATGTAAAGGATTTCCTTTTCTTCACTAACCAAGGAATGAAGGAAACAGAAAATAAGGAAACTGGAAAGAATAGCACCCCTAAAGTCTGTACGTCTCTGTTGAGCAGAATCCTTGCAACCCCACTGCAGCTATCTCACCAGCTGTGCTCCTCCCATAGGCATGCCTTTTGAAAAGAAAATAAAAAAATCTGTATCTTAGAAATTCTGACTTGATGTGCAGAAAAAGACTAACAATCTGTGATTCTTTCTGATGCTTCATGCTATCTTGAAATGCAAAACTAGGAATAGAAGTGTACATTTCGGCTATCTGTTGAGCTGCACTAGGGATATTTGATTTATTCTGTATCTCAGAGTAAAGAAAGTAATGCAGATAGATGGATTTTCTTATGGTCAGATGCTGTTTTTTTAAGAAGAGTGCAGTTAAACTTGCATAGAGGTTTTTATTCCCTTTTACACTACAGCTTTAAGTTGTAAAACTGAGTCTACTAAGGCTACGTTTTAAGTATGCTGCATATGCAAGAATTATTTAATTAGGAGAGCCAGTTGTGCCATTTCTTCCCTAAAAACACAGGCTAACGAGAAATACATCATTAAAAGAAAAAGATACTTTTGTAAAGCACTTTGCTGATTACTATCCTAAAGTAATTACTTCAGAGTTTACTGTTATAAGTCAATAAAGTTGTTTGCCACAGAACCTAATGAGACATTTAAAAATATGGTATATTATAAAATCCTACTTGTGAAAATACATGTTAAAAATTTAACCTGAACTGACGTTTATCAGGATGTAACAAAAATGCTAGTGATTCTTTTTTATAGGCAAATACTTTTATACTTAGTTAGCACCCATAAACTAAATTGGAAAGAAAAAGCCCCAAATCCAAAGACGCAAAGCCTTAAATCTGAAATTATTTAACTTAATCTAGAACCAAGTTATACTGGTCTAAGATATCTGAACAATGGAGATGCATATACGCATGACGCAGTTAGAAAATCTTTATACTTCATAGTACTGCAAAATTCTGTTGAAAGTGTTCTGCTGAATGAAATTATTACAGTTTGAAAAAATAGGTGGAAACCCAAAGCACCGTGAGCTGGAGAACCAATTAGATGTAAGATCAAAGAACCTTTCAAACTGGATTATTATAAATTTTCCACAGAAATTCCAAATGTTATCAGAGTTTACAGACAATTGAAGAAGACAGAAATTTGAAGCAAGTTGAACACATTGGATTTCCACCTGGATTGGGGCTTTCCCTAGAGCCCTAGAAAGGTGCAGAATGATTGAAATGGTACCATATGGATTGCAAAGGACAGTCACTTACAGCAGATCACGTCTAGCGCAGCAATTCCTGCATCTCCACAGAAACACCCTTGGGAAGCGATCTGTGATCCCTCTGCCAAGTCCTGGCCTGCATGCCTGCTCATGCAGGAAGGAAGTAGGTACTCATCTGCTTCAGCTGTGGCCTTTTCAACCATCCAAAACCCCTGGTGGCAATTCCTGCTCCTTGTCTTCTTGTCCAACAAGTGAGTCAAAGAGAATGTAAAGGATACATCTCTCAATATGCCTGCTATATGTCAGCTTAGACTCATTAGCCAGTATGTAATTATGCCTAATTTCACATCACTTCTGAACTTGATCCATTAAGAAAACTTTTGTTCTCTGAGACAGCAGTAACTTGACCTTAAATGAACTGAATGTGAAATTGCCTAGTGATTGATTTTTCAATTCAATTATTTTTCCTTCAGAAGTTAAATTTAAATGTGGCACTTTACAGTCAACAGAATCTAGGTCAAATAGACGGGATATTAATAATAATCCATCCTGTGTGAAATCTAGGGGTTATATTTAGCAGTAAATTCAGTTTGTGGAATTCTCTGAAGATGAATTTCATGTAAGTAGCCATCTCATACAGACAAAGGCACAGGCCAGAGTTTCCCAGACCTTTTAATACTAACCTGGGACCCTTTCCTCCCTGGTGTGCTTCCTTCCTCTCTACTAATTCTGGGCAGCAGGAGTGAGGAAAGTAGAGGGTATCTAGGTTGAGACTCTCCTTAGCCTTGTTTAATCAGTTTTCTTTCTACCCCCATACAGACTGACTGAAGAAGGCATTGCTATTTGCCTTGCAAGAGAATAACTGTGAATGAAGACATAGGGCTGCTCCCCTCAAATCCCAGAGGGAAGCAGGATCATGTGCTGGCCCAGCCAGAAGCCAGCTGAGTTAAAAGGTGTTGGGCAGCATCCAGTCCAACTAAACTGCCTCAAAAGGGAAAAATCCCAAAACTAGACCTTGCAGGACTGACAAATCAATTAAAATGTTGTTTGAGCAGAAACAAAATAACAAAAGCTTGGAAATATATAATTTATTTGTGTATTGGAGCTGATTTTCTTGTCGGAAAGATACTAAAAACTTTGGTGGTGCTGGTCTTTCCTTACTGCAATTTGCTTTCTGTAAATTGCTAATAGATGATATCGAAGAACATGAAGGGGTGACAATTTGTGGTTTTTTCTCATCCTGTAGATCTCCTGTAAGTGGGAGTTCCAATGGCTGGTTGAAAAGCCTTGAAGGCCAGGCACAAGAAGAAAGATTTCTTCCAGGCTTCCTTATGAGGACTGTAAATCCAGGCAGACTTTGGAGTAACTCTGAGTGGAATCAAAGGTAGGCTGGTGTCACCCACCACTGTGCAATCATCTGTGGAGCATGTGATTTGCATCCTGTTGCTGTAATGCAAAGTCTAGCTAAACAAAGAAAGCCATGGGGAAATCAGAAGTGTGGCCCCCTTACTACTGTGTCAGTTTATTGGCAGCTAATGACACCTCCCATTCACCTCCGCACTCACACACACCCCCGAGATCCCAAATCTTTCGGGAAGCACAAGCCACGGTGCTGGTGAGCCTTTTGATGACACCTGGTGGCAAAATTGGAATAACGCACAAGAAATGGAATCATATAGGTGATATCCATGTTACTCAAACTAAAGGAAAATTAAATCCATGGGGAGCTAATGTGAATTAGAGGCTGATAGCAAAACGTGGAAAATAATATGCTAGGAATGAAATGGAGAAGCTTAACAACATTACTTTAAGAGGCAAAACCAGCTCTGATATGTATTACATGTCTTTGTAAAGCATTCTGTATGGAGGAGCCATAACAGGATCTACAGGATCAGTTACTGCCTGCTTAAAAACAACTGTAAACAGCAACAAGAGAAGATTAATTAGTTCAGCTCAGTGAAGTTGTCTCCTTGGATACCATTCAAGTGACTGCCACCATTGTTCGTGTGAAGTAACCAGGAACACAAGCTTCAGGGTAATAAATACCTGTGTTCCAGATAAATATTTGTCACATGAATTTGATGTGGAATAATCTCTTTTCAGAAGAGACATTTTGGGTTTGCCTCTAAACACCTTGTAGTAGGCAGGGAGAAGGAGGTAAAGAAGGGGGCCTGCCCAGGGCAGCCCTCCCCAGCATCATTGGGAACTTGCCAAAGTGACCAGGGAAGAAGCCACAGGCCCCCACAGATGCCTTCCATGAGCTGTAGTCAGGCTGTTTGAGGATGTTATATTTATTTCTTTTGTTGCCAAGCTGGATCTGTGGGGTTATTAAAGTGAAACACGAGGTACAAGCCCTGAGAAAGTCCTTTCACTGAAGAAATGGTTTAGTGCTTTTACTTTGGTTTCATTCCTCAAACATGCTTCTCCTGTACCTTGCAGATGAGTTACTGAGAGAAGTCTGTCATCCCTGTCACAGACCTTCAAAATACTCCAGATTTCTACCCTGTCTCACACAATTATTCCATTCACTCGAAAGATTTTCAGTACCTTGCTTTTAGCTGTTCTGTGTTGTGTGTTTATGTGCTATCTACTGTTTGCTTTATGGAAACAACCCTGAAGCCACCAGAGGAGGTTCAGTTTAACTTCTAGTTCCCATGTGATGTCTGCTAATCTGTGGATCGGGAGATGTGTGCACAGCAAAGGAGGCTGTGCCAACCCTGCTGTTCAGATTATCCTCCTCATCTCCTGCTGCGTCACGCAGTGCAAGGCTGGGGCTGCATTCAGCCTGCTGCAGTCATCGCTGAGGGCACAACTAAATTACCAGTTTGAGATTGCTCAGTCAATTGAGCATTCATTTAAAAAATGTAATAACTTACACTTCACAGAGAAGCAGTGAAATTAAATAGTTGGGTTTCTCTTTGTTTTAAAATTTCCTGGCTAGTCAATTATCTGAGGACACCGGTATTAATGATTTGTACATGATGACACACATAGCTCCATTTTCCTATCAGAATGTCCTCATTTTCACTTTGTAATATCACAGTTAAAGGTCAGCAACTACTTTTGTATCAGGATTATAAACTAGAAATAAAGCAAGCAGGGATCTTCAAAAAGAAGATCTTCCTCCAAGAATATCTCAGTAATTTCTTCACTGTTGGGACAATAGCCTAAACTTTAAAATCTGAGTTTAGGACTTTTAATTTAATTTAAAGATTTTCCCTTGGTTGAATAACATGTCAGTCCTGCTTATGTGGGGTTTTGTAATTATACAATTTAAATAGGTTAAAAAAATGGTGAAGAAGAAATAAAATATTCATATTCTCACAATATGCAAGTGAAATCTGTGTCCTAGCTCTAGCTAAAGCAAAAATTAGTTACTTCTGTTTACAAGTAAGGAGAGGAAAATGAGAGTCCTTGTCTTGGTTTAGATAGCAGAGATTGAATATGGAGAGATCCGTTTGCCCTCAGGGTTGAACTGGATATTTACACCCCTGGAGGTGGTGCAGCCCCCTTTCAGCCCTGCTGCTGAGGGGACGGGAGCTGCAAGCACAGGATGGGGTCAGGGAAGGGTGCAGCCCTCATCAGATGCAACATTTGCTCTGTGCCAAGTCTGTGAAAGGCTTTGGAGAAAATAATCAACCAACCTGTTCTTTGTGCTAACTGAGGCTAGCGGAAGAGGCAATGAGCTTCAATTTGAGGGAGATTTAAATGAGATGTTAGGAAAAATTTCTCATGGTTCAGGTGACTAAGCATTGGCATAGATTGTCAAGGCTTTGTTCTTAAAACCAACAACAGAGGAGATTTCACAATCCCTCAGCAAACTTTTGCCAAAAATGACTCACTGCAGCGGAATGTGTTGACTGATACCTTGAGATCCCTCACCACTCTCAATTTTAATAATCTTTGTAAGCACAGTTCATTGATTTGCTGGTTTGTTCAATCATTTGACATCTAAGCCCCAGTAATTACATCAAACATCCTGTATCAGCTGCTTGTATGGTTGCATTGCACAGTACTTGGATGCAGTTTTAATAATTGGCTGCTTCTGTTTTATTATTTAATGTGTATTAACTTTTAGTCTGACTCATAGAGAACACTTCAAGTAAAAGAGCCAAACAATAATTAATGCTGTTAAAAATACATGACAGCAAAAAGTAGAAACCAAGAGTGATGAGTGGCATATTTGCTGGTTTCTTCCCAGAAGCCCCCAGTGTGAAAGATTATGTGGTATCAAATGCTCATATAACAATGGAGGCTTGCAGCCTTCCTGTTAGATAAATGTATTTGCATCAAGGATTCACTTTTTTTTTTTTTTTTTTCCTGGAAAATACCAGTAATTCAAGAGTTAATGGTAACTGTGA
Source organism: Origma solitaria (assembly GCA_013397895.1). NCBI lineage: Eukaryota > Metazoa > Chordata > Aves > Passeriformes > Acanthizidae > Origma > Origma solitaria. Next base: position 291,525 of record VZRL01001273.1, on the reverse strand, counting down.
AGTGCTTTCCCCACACTCACAGTCTGGCAGCAGCACCAACTTCTTACAGCCTTTCTGCTCCTTTTCCTGCCAGATACCTGGTAGCACAGAAATGATATCTACAGACAGTGACCATCGAGGGCAGTTCTTGACTTAGAGGGACAGCTTGTTAACTGAAAAATAAGTTACACTGATATGAAAAGTCATCTTTATTTTGTCTTCGGGAAAGATGAGAACAGCTGTCTGGCTTATGTTGTGAAATGTGTCAGAAAACTGCTGGGGCAGTTTTAAGAAACTCAGTCTCACTTTCCCGCTACCTCTGAATTAATAAAGACCCCAAGATGTCCCCATTGCTCATTTACAGCTGCTGAAAGGGTTTGTCACAAATACATTGTTCAGCATCAGTCCCAAGTCTGTCTGATGGACAGGGAAACATAACTTGGGAAATATTTATGATGCATAGTCACTTGGGTTCTTTTATTTATACATTGCTCGGTACAGATGCCCATCATAACAGTAAAACTAAAACTGTGCTAGGTTTCAGCATTTATGATTCATCCACTATGGAAGACTTAAATCATCAGCCCATTAAATGGAATGGTTCTGATCTAAATCATGAGGTTTTTTTAAGTGTCAGTCTTTCCCAAAAAAAAAATTACGTTACAAAGTTTTTCCATTGACCAAAAAGGCTGTCTTGAACACAGAACTTAAGAACTCTCCTTCAAATACCAACAGCAAAGCTTAGAATACCCAGCACTGGCAGAGTAGCTACCAGAGTTGACATATTTCTAAGTGAACCATGGGTTTCAGCAGTGATTACCCAGCTGTATGCCAAAGGGTTTCCAAAAGTCACAAGCTCTTTGCCAAAAGCAGTGTCTGTCAGACATACTGTGAAAAATGTTGTGCTGCGCATGAGGAGTTGATTGAAAACATCTTCTACCTGGCACTTTACTTTTTTGAAACCCCAGGTGTGTATTTTTCATGCAATTTAACTTTTAAGAGAAATAGTCATATCTGGCCATCAGAAACTAACCTTGAGTCTCTAGCTCTGCACCTCTCCTCTTCATGGGAAATGATTGCAGGTAAAATACCTTCAGGTAAGATGACAAAGCATTTCAGCCTCTCCTCCAAGGTCAAAAGACACTACTTCAAATCTACTGACATGAACCAACCTTAACAGACAAGAAATCTGTCTTGCATTAAACACAAAGAGCATAAGAAAATTGTTTTAAGCAGTTTAGATGATAACCTATCAGGTTTCTTGCTTTTAATGTACAGTGTTGGGAAAGCAAAACTTCTGTGAGGCTGAAGCATCAGTTTTTTCTGTGATAGACTGAATTACTCCTCCATCTCCCCCACAGTATTTCTTACCGCTACTTTTATTTCAAGTGGTCTGAGTCAGCAGTCAAGCGTTCGCTGTGCTCATTTTTGCTTGCACACAGAAAAGATGATCTTGTCCCAGAAAACCTACAGCTCAGGCATATGACAAATAAATCGATGTAAGAAACTACTTTGGAGCCTCTGGAGGGCAATGAACTGGACAAAAGAATAGAGGATAATAGGTAATAATAGAAATGGCACTCCATGTAACTACTCTATCATGATCTCATCTTTTTTCCAGAAAGACCTGCCTGGTTTTGCCCATCCAGCTTTTGGGATTCTTCCTACTGCTTCTGGAGTCATCAAATCTTATCATTCTTTTCCCTTGGTTGAAACTGGTGCCATCTGTTCTTAGCTGTTATTCACCCTTGGTCTGTCCCCAGTTGTTCGAGTCTTCAATCTGTGTAGGCTTTAGTCCGACCCAGCACTTTACTGGCACTGTGCTTTTATAAATTATGAAGTAGTAAAGAATTGTACCTCCAACATCATGCCCTCTGTCTGAATCCTCATTCACTTTTCTAAAGATATACCTTCCTCACTCTGAAGCTGTGAACCATTTTAGCATTGACTATTTTTTTTTNTTTTTTTTTTTTTTTATTTCAGTTCTGAAGGGGTTTTTGCACCTTTCAAGACTGGGATTAGGCTTCAAAGTCAGATTGATCTCAACAAGTGATTTTATGAAGACCAGATCTTCTGCTGCTCCCCTGTCATCTCTCCAAAAAGCCCTTCACTTAGAGGTAAGAGCCTTCATTTACAGGTACTGGAGGGAAATAGTTTTCCATCAAGAAAATTATACCGCTAGAGATGGTCTTTAGTAAGCAAGATAGAGCTTCCCCTTTGTATAATATATATTTGATGAATAGTGGAGTGAGTTGTGCTTCTCTGCATTTAGCTGACATGAGATCTCTAACACTACACCTAGTCACGTGGCCTGCAGCAGAATAATGGTTGGATCAGTGTAGTGTCTTTCACAGACTCTAGTGGTATGTTGTTAATCTGCTTTTTGTGTGTTTTATCTTATGGTACTGCCATAGAAAAGCAGGAAAATTGCCACTCAGGCACGAGACGATAAAAATGACCCTTTCATCTTTAAGAGTATTCACTCTGACCATGATCAGACTGAAAATGCACAGAAGTAGCAATATTATTTACTGTATAAATCATTTGAATCGAGGGATAAAGAGCTAGACTTTATTGACTTGTTTCTTTATAAGTATTGACCTGTCTGGTTTGGTATCAACTTAATATAAATAGGAAAAGTGATTCATTTCCTAAAGAATTTTTGCAAGAAAAATTTAAATGGCAATTAAAATTTAAAATGGGCATTTCTGTGGGTAGAACCCTGCCTGAGCCTGTGTGTCATAGGAGAAGTCCTTTTCTGTGGGCTCTTCTGGTTTGAAGTATAGCCAGGGCTGGTTAGAAATAAAACAAGACATCTGATAATGCTGCTTATGTGTCCTTATGCTGGTTCTTCAGGGAGCAGTCTCACATCAGTTGTGTGGTTCAAGTCAGGCTGTTTGGATACATCTCTCATCATGGTAATTGACATACAATTTCCCTTTTCTTGATTTAATGAACCTGAAATCACACCCTTATTGCTGAATGTGTATAATTCCTGGGTGGAAAAGGTCTGTGGAATTTTTATACGTTTAGTTGGTAAAAAACACTTTCTTACCAGCATGTAATACTCTTTGCTTATCTTACTTTTCTTATTTCAGAAGTAAATAGCACAAACATAGCTTTGCATGACTGAGGGAGACTTTTGCTGCAAGTCTAGAAATTACCTTTGTCTGCTGCTTGCTTACAGATGCTTGTCTGGGTGATAAGCTTGAAGCTCAGTTGGCCAGAATGCGGTGCTGGTAACACCAAGGTTGTGGGTTCAATCCCCATATGGGTCATTCCCTTAAGAGTTGGGCTTGATGATCCTTGTGGGTCCCTTCAACTCAGAAGGTCTGTGTTCCTCCTGAGGCCCCATAGGCACATTTTTGCAGAGGAGCCTGAACAAGTCAGTAGAGGTCTCACTGTTCAGCCTGCTTTCCTGCCTTCCTGCAATCCTGAGTACCACCAGAGGCTGTGAAGTTCACAGGCAACAGATTTCCTGCCAAGTAGGAGTGTGTACAGCCAGTCCCTCTGCCTGCCCTATTGAGCAAAGAAGGACCCTCACTTTGCCTGAGTTATTGCCCTATAAGCAAGCCTCACTCACACGATGAATTGCTGAAGAGGAAAGGCAAGTCTAAAGTAGGAAAGTTTAACAGTCTGTTGTATCTTTCTCTTAATTAAAGGTTTGGAGTGAGGCATGGAGATGTGAAGAAGAGATAATGAACTCCCTTTAAAGAGAGGGAGGAAAACCAGCTGCAGGTAGTCGTGGCTTTAAACATGACTGGCAGAATCCCAGCCCAGAACTCAAACCATTCTCTCTGCTTCAGTAGTCCAGGGAGAGCGCCTGTTTCCCACTAGGATGCTCATACTTTATTTGCCTGCTTATGTGGAGGTCTGTTTCTGTTGGAATTAAATACAATTCAGTTTCAGGTCTTTCAGGGTTAAGCCAGCTGCAAGTAACAAAAGGGAAAACAGATATTCTAAGAAAAAGTTTCATATGATTATGTAGGCAGGGTAGCAAATGAGTGATTTAAATAAAGATGCAATTTTAAGAAAGATCTCTCTCTCAAGTGGCTAGAGGTTTATGGGACTGAGATGATCCCTGAAAGTCTATCTGTCAGCTGCTTGTGCCTCTTGTGAAGGACTCTAACTGCCCTGTTCAGACTCACAGTTATACTTTCATGTTTGCCATTGCTGTAGAGAATATGCAAGTCAGCCTTTCACACCTACACTACCTCAGTGACAATTCTTGCAGTGTTCAAAAGACTGAACAAAGAGATGGTTATGCATTGATATTCCTCATCTGAACCTCTTAAAATGCTCATTATTTCCAGCCAAGCTTTTGAGGTCCTGTCCCACTCCTCTGCTTACTGTAAACTACAACTTTCCACTTCGTTGAAACTTTGTATGGCACTCCTTGCTCTCCAGGACAAACTGCGGAGGAAACCGCCACTTTTAAAGTCCAAAGATAATGGACTTCTGTCAAAAGAGCTTCTTTTGGCAGCAACGGGCTGAGATAAGAGCAGCAAGCAGACATTGATGCTGGGTGCTTGTTAGCCACCAGCATTTTAGTGGAGAGGGTTTACTCTGCCAAGTGCAAATGAACACACATTCCCTTTAAACTGCTTGATGCTTAACGGAAATTCAAGACCAAGAGAAGCCCAGCTTAGAATCCCTTTTTGACCTTACTTTTCTCTCTCTTTGATACTTGAAAGAGACCCGTTAATACCGCTCTTGCATTTGACAAGAAACAGCTTGTTTTATGGAAATGTAGAATATGATAGTGGCAGACCTGCACCACATCAAACACTGTGGGAGAGCACTGTGGATTTTTGTTACAAAGTTTTCAAAAAAATTAGGTTAGTATGCAGTTTTTGAGGAATGTTTTATCTTGAACTGGTTTTACCTGCAAACAAATTTGAAAGCAAAGCCCAGTAAGCATGTGGAGGTTAGTGGCAAAAGAGTATTCCAGTGGAAAACATGAAATGAAATACTGTTTTTTTCATTTTGATGCACTTGATTCAACGGAAAATTGTTAGTGAATTGTAACTCCCAGTACTTTTGCTGAAATGTAACATAAGAAATAATGTAATAATTAAGTACAGAAACCAATTTTGGTTTCTGATATTTTATATTTAAGACTCTTCTTACACTGAAAGATAATATACAATATGGCCTCCTGATGAAACACTGCTGACTTATAAAGAAAACTGCAGTGCTAAATTTTTCAAATTGCCATAAACATAATTACCTCCTGCTGAGAATCTGAGTGATAATTCATAGCATCATTACTTTCAGTAGTTAAGACTGTAATTTCTCTCAAAATATGATTAATTCCTTCCTAAATTACAAAAGGCAAGCCAAAAAGTTATGTTAGATTGGCAAACATATAGAAATTTTATTATGTTCCCTTCATGCCAGAATGTACATGAAATCTTCACCTTTTAAAGTAAATCAAAGAAAACTTTAAATCCTGCCTGAGCTGGTAGGGCACTGTGAGGAAGAAGAGGGATCCAGTCTAGCTGGAAGGGGATGATGTGTCTGTCTGTATGAGCAGATTTTAACAGTGTGCATGAAACTCACTGGCCAGCAGAGGTGTCTCTGTGCTTCCTTCTGCAGCAGCCAGGTTTCCAATCTCCCAGAAAGCCCATGAATGTTTGTGGTTATTCTTACTCAACAGAGGGAGCATGATTTCACTCCCTGCAAACTATTCCTGTTGAGGTTGCTTTCTCTTCTCAGTGACAGGCTTACCTCCAAAAGCTTTTGGTCAACACAGCATTCTTCATTTGTTGTGTCTTTCTGCCCCTAACATGAAACAGAGAAGAGGATATAGTCATAGATTCTAGATGAAACATATTCAAATCTAAGTTAGACTGATCTTTGATTTTAATAGTAGAAGCTGATTTAACTCTGTTCAACAGTTGATGGTGCATGTAGCAAAGACTGCCCCATGTATTTATGCACATTGAATGTTAATATGGTGTTTGCTTTCTTTTTATTCAGCTCAATTTGCTTCTAATTTTTCTCTTCCTTTACATAATTTCTTTTTTTAATTCTCACTGGTTGCTAAGTAACTGTAGCTGTATTGCTGCAGATGTGCAATAGGCATATCTGATTACTATGGTGGTCTTCCTTTTCAAGGAAAAAAACTTTTGGTAAAATAAAAACAATACTAAAAGTAATGATGGCCTGATAAAAGATATTTTTTCTTATCCTGAATTTTTGCAGCTATGCATACATTGTGTCAGCCAATGGCAGAAAGTGTTTGGGAGGAGTGCATTATAATCAAATGGATCAATCACCGTAGGACTACGTCTCCCAGGGATTTACACTGCATTGAATTTGACATACAGGCAGTATTGTCACACCTGGCTGCACCTCTGGTGGCACTTCATGGCATAGTCATGCTAAAGCAGGGTAGGCCAGTAGTTGCAAGATCATAGACCCTCATTTTTGCCAACTTCTGTAAATATTCCTGTGTAGATCATGAATCTTATCAGTGGCCAAGTTCTAATATTTCTGCCCATGGAAGCTGGCAGTTTCTCTTGCTTTTGTCAGTCCAGCAGTCCAGAGCTTTAGCCAAAGTTTCATGGGAATGTAATGCAGGTGGCTCTCACAGCAAAATGAAATCTCTCTGCTCATTTTCATGGCTCTTCACAGTTACTGTGTGTGTTACTCAAGTGTCACAGCTGTCCTTTCTGAATTCATTTCCTTGAGCACTGCAGCCCCCACCTTGGGCTTTTAGTAGCCAGGAATCTCCACAGCAAGCCCTTGCCTGTTCCCTGTCCCCTCTTGGCAGACAGAGTGCCATGCTATTGTTTACTGACTGCTCCATGTCAACAACCATCTCTGTTATCAGTTGCTCTCTGTAAGAGGACTGTGTGTGAAGTGCAAGAGTTAAAACCCTATTGATCACTAGTTTGGGAGGAAAATAGCAGAATGCATATGTGACAGTGAATGATTGCTCTACTGATAGATTTCATTTTAGCATTTACTAATTTGGGTGTGTTTGACGTTGTTTCTGCACCAGGATTTTAATGTAAATTTTTAGCAGCAATTATATATAGATATAGTGTCATCTTAATGTAGGAAGAACAGAAGAATTGTAATTGTTGACATTATTCAAAACTAATAAATGGCATTTTGAAGATATGGATATTGTGTTAATTCTTAATTTATAGTAGCTAGGTTAGGATGGTTCCATTTATTTTGTCTTTTTGTATTCAGTTTGATCAAATGTGTCCATTAAGTGTAGGATGTGGCATTTAAATTCTTTTAGGGAATGCTTGCAGGAGATTGATTCTTGCCTGTGTTTGCAGAGAGTGAAGGAGTTTGCCCGTGTAATCTCCAAAAAGGTCAAATCTTGACTTCATAAATGTATGATTCAGGAACATAAACCTCATTCTTTAGGACATCACATTAATATTTATTGGGGTCTGAATGCTACAAAGACCTGCTAATTAGCTACAGAATCTTTTGTGTTGGTTAAACTGGCTCAAGAGGGATTAAAATTGCTTCCATTATGATAAATCTGCTAAGCAGTGGACTCATATTCCCATTAATTCCTATGGCTCAGACTAGTGTGTAGATACATCTTTCTGCCATGACTAACAGTGGTTATGACATTTTCAGTAAATTCAATGCAGAATATTTCTAAGAGGAATCGTCCCTTATTGCTGACGGTAGAGTAAGAAGCAGGCAGCAGCCAGGAAGCCCAGGAGGAGCTACACAGCGGCATCTGGAAGAGACACTGACTGTCCCAAGCCATGCAGTGCTCACCCTGTGCAGGAAGGGAGCAAAGACCAGAAACCTGGCCTGGAAGTTGCTTAAGGAAATGACCCAGATATGCCAATGTAATGCTAGCAGTCAGGCCAAGTTTTGAAAGTACAGAAAAATAAAGATGGCCACTGTATGGAGACAGTGACAGAAAAGCAACTCTGAAGCAGGGAGAGGAGGGTACTGTCCAAGGGCTGCTATGCACGGCTATAGTTGCAGTACTGCCTAGGTGAGGGAGGATATGTCTATATATCATGGAAGACAATATGGTACAAACATCACCAGGCTGAATTGAGCCTGTAAATCCACAAGAATCAGTCTGTATCTGGCCCAGAATGAGTACAGCTATGTTTGCATAGTGCCAGCCCTAATCAAATATGCCTTCCTTCTGGTCTCTGTTCAGCTGTTTTTCAAATACCTTTGATTACAAAGTTGTGGGTTGGAAAAGATAAGATTAGATAAAGCAACTAGTAATCTCAGTATTTTTAAAAAGTGGGAAAGTGAATGTATGCAGTGTAACAGTTGAAAAAAGCCTTGGTGCCCTGCTAAAAAATTCCTGGAATGAGTGGGCTTAAACACTTGCAACTAAAAGCTCATGCCTTATGTTAAGGGAAGAAGCCACAGAGTCAAAACTGAACTGAAAAAATAAGTGGGCAGGAAAACCTAAAAAAGAATCATATGGCTCAGAGGACAATGAGCAAAATCGCCAAAATCACTGGTTTTTCCCCCTAAGAAATGTGGCAACTGCTGTTCACAGGCATGCTGCTAAAAGGTGCAGAGCCATGTGGGGATAAGAGTATGTTCTGTCAGCCCAGAATGCTACAGCTGATCCTGCTTCTTGACATTGCAAGTGGTGATACAGACCAAGGTGGGAGGATACTGAGGAGGCAGGCTTATGTCTCATGAGGATGCTGAAGTGGAGAAAGGGAAGTAAGTGCTATATATGTTTGAGGACATTGAAGAGAATGAACTCAAATGTACCTGTGGTTGACCAATTTAAACCTTAGAGGTACTTTCTGGACGAGTCAGTGAGAGAAATATTGAGGGAACTTGCCTGACCTTGAATCAACAGAAACTTTGTTTTCATAGAGCACATGGCATCTGATAACAGAGTGATTCAGCTAAAGAACTTTGCACCTCTGTGCAATATAGACAACATTGTGATAACTCTGGAGGGATAATGGCATTTTTAAAAATGCTTGGATGCAGCTGTGGGAATCTTAACTCCTGTAATTTTTTTTTGTTTGTTTTTCCTCTGACAGGTTTTATTCTAAACTAGAAAAATATAATTTCATAAAACTTCGTTTAAGTCCCATGTGCTGAATCTTCATGACTCTCATCTTTCACTGAAAGAGAGAATAATGGGAAGGGAGCTAACCCATCTGCATAAACTATTTACTCAGAGCTCCTGATGGGGTAAAACCACAGAGAAGTGCTCTCTGCTCTTAGTTATTGGCACACAGAGAAAGTCAGCCCTCAGAAAGCTTCCTCTGCATCAACTTTCAGCTCAGCGCTTCCCTACTGATGCTTTTGAGCCATCGTAACAGGAAGAACCAGAAGGACTCCAAACAAAGTGAAGGTTCTTCCGGAAGCTGAAGAGCATGAGAGCAATTTTGGATTAGCTCCAAGGGCGCCTCTTTTGTCACAGAACTAAACAGAGCTGAAACAGTCATCGTTGGCTGAACAGAAGGACAGGGCTGGGCAGCGTTCCCAAGAGGCTGAAGCCTCTCGGCAAGCCCTCTTGGATGGTGCTACACAATGGAAACCATGCACCAAACAGAGAAGTGGTAGCCAAAAGCATACATGCCTCCTGCATGCTCCTTTTGGTGAGTGAGGAATCAAAATAATCAACTATTTCCAACACTAGCTTAAGGGAATATGTTATGTATCATCATAAACACACTGCTGGGAGCAGGGTTGGATTGAAGCTGCATTTATCTATTAATGGTAATCTTTCTTCCCAGCCCCAAGAATACATTGCTTGGAAGTGGGGGACAATTTAAAGGTCTCTCAGGGTTTAGTAGTTCCAGGAATCCTGGGTGGGGGCAGGGAAGTAACAGTATATGAGAATTCTGAAATACATTGAACTGGGTTTTTTTTCCCTGACTCTTCCAATCAACTAGGAGAGAGCTTATATGGTTTGAAGCTTCTTTTTTTTTTTTTT